>SWEM01000302.1:0-36893 GCA_019593585.1 Nitzschia palea | reverse complement strand
TTTGCCGCACTTCGATATTTTGCGAATACTACGTGGGGTCTACTCGCAAATTTTGCTTTCGTACAAAATGTACCAAGTTCTACGGTAACACCCAGAGTTATTATAAACGACAAATACTATGACTGTACCAGGTAGCAGAAACAGGTGCGAAAGCTCCCAACAACGCCGTCTCCTCATATAATAGCACAGTCATCATGCATCATCGACGAGTGACAGCATCCACAGCACACACCCACCCACTGGCAGCATCCACGACGACAAGTTCTTCTGCCACTATTTCCGAACCCCATTTGGTCATTGCTCCTGGTCATCCTTCATCATTATCATCGTCGTCTACGAATGCACCGATACGTCGGCGACGACGGAAACAACAACAAGAATCGGATGATATACGATGTATCCTATTGTTAGTGGCCATTGTGACGGCACTCCTTATTGCGGGTATCATTACGGTTCTTCGATTATGGCAATCCAGGTCGTTATCAAACGAAAAGCCCCAACACACCCACTTTGATTATGAAAATGCCCACTTTCCAGATTTGCCGGCATCTCACATTTATACCATTCCAAATTCCATGTCTCATATTGGAGATCGGTCGGATGACTATGCCCGATTACGCAAAACCTTTGATGCTCGACTACCCTATGATCCCGAACGCTCGTTACAATTTCAACGCTCCCTACGAAACCATGATCATACTACCTTGGCAACCTTTGGGGAAGACATGGTCTATGATATTTATAATTGTCCAGATACTCCTCCTCCGGATTATCCTCATGAATGGAAGACATTGGAGGTATTGAATCATTGGTCACCCGAAAATGTTCAAGTTCCATCCAAAATCCATCAAGGACTTTGTGTGTTTGATTATCGTAAGGATTACGTCAAAGCATTACGATATCGGAATGCCGAACTTCCCTTTGTCGTCACGGGTGATCCTCAAGTGGCCGAGACGGTAGAACGATGGAATACTCCTACCTATCTCGAACAATTACTAGGTTCGGAAGTGGGGCATCGAGCGGAAATTTCCTTTAATAATCATTTCATGTATTGGGTGCCGCCCGATGCTCAGCGACAACGGGCTATACAAGAAGAACAGGAAAAAGAAGAACAAGAAAACCATGAAGAAGAAGAACAAGATCCACAGCAGCAGCAGCATCCTGGACGTGGATGGCGACGACGACGACGCGGTCCTCCCGATCCGGTTCTACCCGCCGGATGGACAGCTCCAACCCAAATGATACGAATGACCTATCCCGAATTTCTGAATCGAGCCATGCGCAATGTTTCCAATACTGAAATGCATTGGTACTTTCGTTTGATTGGGTGTGGAGAAACGGGACCCACGGGTAGTTGTGATGTTGGATCCAGTGAATGGTTATTTGATGAATTGGTCTTTTTTCAACCCAGACCCAATTTGTTGTATTTAAAAGAACCCACCAAGCAACGAGGGATCCATTGTCGGTTTGGAATGCAGGGAGTCACCATTGCCAATCATTTTGATTCGAGTCGCAATGCCATTGCCCTTTTGGGTGGAGAACGCCGGTACATTCTCAGTCATCCCAAACATTGTTCCAACATGGCCTTGTATCCCAAAACTCATCCCTCGGGCCGTCATTCGGCAGTAGATTGGTCCCAACCGGATTTGGAAACATATCCCGAATTTGCCGAGGCCCATTCCAATGAAGTGGTATTACAAGCGGGGGATGTCTTGTATCTTCCCACCAATTGGTTCCATTACATTGTTTCCTTGGGATTAAATTATCAATGCAATACCCGCAGTGGAATTTCCGAAGACTACATGCCACACATGGATGAGTGTGGATTCCACATGGAATAAAAGAATTCAGTGTATTTGCTCGCCCTACCAAAAAGGGAATGGAAACAACCACAACAAAATCATTACTTCTAGATGACACTTTTTCTTTCTAATTTTGTAGCTAGTATTTTTTCAAATTTCCATTGTCCTCCTTCGTAATAGACTTCGTGTCGTCTCCTTTTTTAGTTTCCACCACCAAATTTGGCACTCAGCAAGACAGTATTGACATCTTGATCCCATTTTTCTTGATAAGAGGTTATCAAGCCCGTGGTAGGATCACGCTTCAAAATGACCTGGCCCGACAAGTAGACTTTGGGTAAGACCAAGGGAATATTAAAGGTCAAGTATTCGGTAAATAAAAAGGTAGCTTGAGTATCCGTCACTTGTAAGGAATCGGGAACGATATCAACATGACTCTTGGTAGCGACAAACAATCGTTTGGTACCCTGAATCCAAGCATCCAAGGCATAGGTATCAATTTCATCGGTAAAGGTGGCACCTTCATCATAGATGGAGCGAGTCAAATCGGCACGAACCATGAATTGATTGTCTTGAACATCTTTTACAATAACCTTGGCCAATTCTTCATTACTAATTCCAATTTGTTTGTCTTGACGACTTGTTGTTGTTGTTGTTGTCGTCGTTGAGGCATGGGCGACGTCGATGGTCGGAATGGTCGTGGTAGTAGTAGCAACAAGGATGCCGACCGCAGTGAGGGATTTTGTCAAGACATTACGTCGAGTCCATTCATGCTGCGGTTGGTTGGATACCGTCCATCCATGAACAATGACAACCAGACTACTACTAGTACACAAACACAACCACAACAAGACTTTCATCATCATCACTGGTTGGGTGTAGAAACTAGAATGCAGAATCGCGGTGGTACAGTACGTGTAAACTGCGGGACAACTTGTCCCGTACGCTACCGTAACTGTAATTAACTGTAAAAGGAATCGATTCCACGAGCAGAGAAATTTCATTCGAGTATGTCAAACGTAGTCATGGAACTGGACTGATGTATACATGCGAATAAATTGCGTATAAAATGCGACGACTTTTAAATAGCGATAGCTACATGTAGTAAAATAACGGTAGATCCACGAGAATTTATCTACATTGGTGCTTCTAATAATCAAGCAATAACACAGGATATCACTGAACATGAATCATGAGTCGATCATGCTGATCAACAGCAGTACCTACCGGTAGTAGTATCCAGCCAGTCGTGGCCCAGCCACCATGGAGGATGCACGACCATGGATGCATCCTCCTCCTCCTCGTCCCATGCTGGTTCTTTCTTGCTTCTTGTTCACTTGCTTGTTCTTTGCACATTCATTTTTGGCTGCCTCTTTTAGTAGACCCGCCGCGGTTCTTCTTTCCAGGAGCATTGAGAAAGCAAGAATGTCATTTTCATTGTGGATCATGAGTTTTTGTATTTGCTTCCGGGCACTTCTTGTTCGTTACGAAGTGCCAACAGCAGCCAGCACCACAGTCAGTTCTCGTTCGTCTTCTTGTTGCTTCCTTACTACTAGTAAGTTGACTGCCGATCGCTGCCTGATACTTTCATTTGGCTAGAGCAAGGTCAGCGCGTCAACCACCCACCAAACCATGTGACATATCGGTAGTAAGAATCATGATGATGGATGATCGGTTGGCTCCTTGATTTGATTTGAATAAATAAAGAGGATGATGATGGCTCGGGGTTGGTGGTGGCATTTTCTACATAGTTCGTCGCGTGCGACAATGGGGACAGGCTCCCTCCAGTGGTAGCACCCGTACCAGGTAGTAGGTTGGTGCTGCAAACCACAACAAGCAAGAATGATATGCCGCGAATGGGACCGTGCTTTTGACGAGTTTTCGTGGGATAGTGGTCTAACGAACGCACGTGGCTGGGTAATTCATACGTACTCGGACGTCTATTTACTGTTAAATATTTCAACGTGCTCTCGGGTTCCTTGTGATGTTGTCAATCCAAAATAGTGAATTTGGCATATGAATATTGTATTATAAAATTCCATTCTACTTAATGATTGAAGAGGCGCTGACGTTGCCGATCTCAAATACGTCTATCCATCTGCTTTCGATTTCCACGCTATTTTGTCACACGTGGGATTAAATGGTAGCGTCCTTGGTAGCACGCAGCCCACAAAAACAAAAACCAAAACGAAAATCGTTTGGCCAGCAGCCGCGAGCAACGTCTCACAGTGAGAAGCACCCAGTTTGAATGACACCAGGAATCGGATAATCACTTTCGGCACCGTCGCACAACATAAAGGCTTGACCTATCCCTGAATCACACAATATAGGGCAGAACGCCGCATCGATAATGGAACACCGTCTCTCACGCGACGATGCTTCAGACTCGTCTAGCAGCAATAGTACAACTAATAGTGACCACGAGGAGAACGGGGAAGGGGACTACGATGATCATGCTCCTCGTGGGGACAAAGAGGATTCTAATCATGAGCGTATCGCGGTAACAGACGACAAGCACTGCAACAGGAACAAGCAAGTCGAAACTCCTTTATCGAATAGTGCACACAATGCAACGTCTGTGAAGAATGATGAAGGCAAAGGCTCCTCTAACACCACAGACTCACAGATGCCAGCAACAAGTTCCGGAACTACTATTGTCCCCCAACGAAAAGACGTCCTTCTAGGAAGAGGGCGCCCATACCAAAACTTTGGGGGTAATAAGAGAATGCTTCGCATAGTCTCAAGGTACAAGGACAAATATGCAGCCCGACCCCGTGATCAAAAGCGCTTGTTCGTAGAGACTGTTCTTGATGCTGTGCTTAAGGATGGCACAAGATTCTTGCGTCGAGTCGACGAAAGCGACGATGGGTCGTCGGATCAATGGGAAGAAGTCGACCGCTCTACAGCGGCTGACAAGGTTTGGCACGCCCTACGGTCAAAAGACCGGTCAATGAAAAGCAAAGATAAGAGCAAAGGTTTTCATCCGAGAAATCACGGGGATGGGGATGATGCATCAGTCGTTTCTCGTAGTAGTCGAATGAAAAACGAGGAGCGTCGTAATCACCGCCCCAGTCTAGCTGGTTCACATGATACAACTACCGGTAGTACCTCCCATGGGATTTCTTCCATACTACAACAAGAAAGTTCACAAGAACGAGATCGTACTAGTACATCCGTTTCTATTCCACCCACTGTCGAATCATTGACGAGGGACATAGCCTATCACTTGAATAAAGCAGTGGAAGCAACTAATCTATTGAGTGCACTAATGGGAGCCCCTCAGCACTTACCAGCAGCGTCATCATTACTACCTTCTTCAACGACGGTGCTAGTTGGAGCTCCCGAAACACCAGGAGGTGATACCCGAGGGGATGGGTTGCAGGCACTTCAACTGTATGACAATTCAGCAGGTATGAAAGCGGTTGCGGCGATTATGAACCAGAATGCAATGTTTTTCCAGTGGGATCTTCTCTTGCAGCACCAGCACCTACCCCAGCAGTCAATATCCACCAACAAGCGCAGTCGACTGCTTCATCATCACTCCTGCTTCCGTTTCCGAGCGTAGCCGGTCAGTCAGCTGCGCAATATTTGTCGACTTTGAGTAATGTCGCTGTCGCAGCATCAGGAGGACTGATGGGACCATCGATGCCTCCTGCTACCTTTCCGGACGCTCGCCAAATAGCTCAGATGGCAGCTCTATATCCTCGTCTGTTCTCTGGAGGGAATTCAGCGACAACTGTGCCATCGCCATTCTCGAATCATCAACATCCTCAGCAGTCTCCCGTAGTCCTCGTTGGACCTCAATCAACCACGATGGACATGAACCAACAGATATTCCTGCAAGCTCTTGCAACATTGAGCCGACAGGCTGCCCAGCAAGGGGCTGGTCAGCCACAGGGCCCACCTCGATGATTCATTTTTGGAACTTTCCCACGCCCACCCATTGCAACTGTGGTGTTGGCTTGCTCGCTCTGGTGGCTGGCCTCTTGATGATCTCAGATCTTGCTGCCAGCAGCAGTTCTCGCGTCACTTTGCTACCGCATTGAACGCCCTAAGGTTAAATTTAGAAACTACATCAAGTATCCAACCGATACAACTTTTTCGATGGCAAGATGCTAAAACTTGGGCAGTCGTTGTTCTTGCTTCTTACAGTCTCTTGGCAGATTACTAGTGATTGATTGATGCTTCGTAGCCTAGTGTGGTATTAGGCTCAATATGTCGTTGGCACCGCCAGCATATTTTTTATTCAAACACCTACAACCGAACATAGTCATTTGTACTCTCTCTCTCTCTCTTTGTCACTGTCAAGTTAGGACAGATTTACTCTGGGCTCCATCACCAGTATCTCTATTTTTTGGTTTGGCACGGTTTCTTGGAGCGAATTTCCGTTGTGGATAGTACATTGTGCTTGTGACGAAGCAGCCACAGCGTTCCTTCTGCCTTTCCTACCGACAGCTCTCTGGCCGTGAAGTGCTTCGATCGATCCACCCGTACAAGGCAGTAGTTGCACAGCAATAAGTATAATATAGTGATCTTGCATCACTCTATAATCTCGACAAGGTTCAAAAGCTCCATTGTGATTTTTCACATTGAACTGGAGGTTCAGCTCAGCGTTTGGTTTTTGCCTTTACTTTATGCTGATTGACAGCACATTGACTGTCATCATCATTAACATTACGTCCTCACTTTTGCCTCGACCAACAAGGATTGCATGAGCGGTATTATTAGAACTCATGGCTAGATGATGCATAACGCGTTTCCTTCTCCACAACGGAGGCATGTGACGTAATAGTAGTAATCACAGATCCATGGTTGGCCATAAACGGTCGTCGTGGCTCCTTGGCGGTGGCGTTTTCTCCCTTGTTGTTGCACTCAGCGGATCAGTGTCGCTACGTTCTTACTCCTCAACAGAGTAGCAGGCAACAGTGCAGGATGCGGCCTCAGTTATCTCGTTGGGACTCGAGTGTACACCTAGGTCGGTACTTGTATTGAAAGATGTTAGGTGAATGCATGTACCTGGTACCGGGTACAATGTACCAGGTAAGCGCAAGATACTTGCTCAAGAGTTGACGGCTACGTCATGAGTTCTCGTTTACTGAACGAACGTCGTTGGAAGTTGGTCTCACAAATGGGTGACGCGGTGGTTGCATGTGGCCCAGAAACGAAAAAGGAAATATCGCCCCATCCACTCGTTTCTCCTTCTTAACAAGCCTGCATGGTGTCTATCCTGCCATGGTTCAATGGGCATATGTATTTTGGCACAACATTAAGCATTGACAAATCATGAAGTCAAATAATGAACATCATTCGTCCATCCAGATTTGCGGATTGAACTGCCCCCGTGGTGCACGCCATGCACTTCTGCCAGCAACCGCGAGCAAGTCTCACCAAGTTTGGAACGACGAGGTAATCGAGTAATTGCTTTCGTCAGTCCAATTTTCACCGTCAGACAATGTGTAACCTGAACCCATCCCTGTATCACACAAGACAAGGCAGAACGCGTCAATAATGGAATACCGTCTCGCACGCGACGATGCTTCAGACTCGTCTAGCAGTTGTAGTAAAAGCGACGAGGGGGACTATGAGGATCATGCTCATGGGGACGAGGATTCTAGCCATGAGATTGTGGCGACAGACGACCGGCACTACAACAGGAACAAGAAAGTCGCTCCTTCATCGAATAGGGCACTTCATACATCGTCTGAGAATGAAGGAAAAGTCTCTACCACATACTCACAGAAGCTAGCAAGTTCTGGAACTACTGTAGTACCCAATGACAAAGACGTCCTTCTAGGGAGAGGGCGCCCATACCAAAACTGTGGGGGCAATAAGAGAATGCTTTGCATAATATCAAGGTACAAGGACGAGTATGCAGCCCGACCCCGTGATCAAAAGCGCTTGTTCGTAGAGACTGTTCTTGATGCTGTGCTTGAGGATGGCACAAGATTCTTGCGTCGAGTCGACGAAAGCGACGATGGGTCATCCTATCAGCAATGGGAAGAAGTCGACCGCTCTACAGCGGCTGACAAGGTTTGGCACGCCCTACGGTCAAAAGACCGGTCAATGAAAAGCAAAGATAAGAGCAAAGGTTTTCATCCGAGAAATCACGGGGATGGGGATGATGCATCAGTCGTTTTTCGTAGCAGTCGAATGAAAAACGAGGAGCGTCATAATCACCGCCCCAGTCTAGCTGTTTCACATGATACAACTACCGGTAGTACCTCCCGTGGTATCAGGGGACTCATCGACGACATACCACAACAAGAAAGTTCACAAGAGCGAGATGGTCGTTCCTTCACCATTCCACCCACGCTCACTGCCCAATCGTTGACGAGGGAAATAGCTTATCACTTGAATAAAGCAGTGGAGGCTACTTATCTATTGAGTGCACTAATAGGAGCCCCTCTGCACTTACCAGCAGCGTCATTACCATTAACGATGCTTGCTGGAGCATCCGAAACAGGGGATAACCGGGCTGGTGGTTTGCCGGTACGGCAGCAACATGATCACTCTTTTCTAGACGAGGTCGCGGCGATGAACAACGCGATGTTTCTTCCTCCAGTCAACAATCAAGTGCAGTTCGCTACCCCACTGCATCCATTTTCGACTTTGGCCGGTCTAGGGCCCTCCCCATCTGTTGCTCAGTATTTGTCTACTTTGAGTAATGTCGGCGTCGCCGCAGGAGGACTCGTGGGACCTTCCATGCCTGCTACCTTTCCGGACGCTCGCCAAATAGCTCAGATGACAGCTCTGTATCCTCGTCTTTTTTCTGGAGGGAATGCAACGCAGGCAAATGTTGCTTCACCATCGAATCAGCAGCTTCCACCTCCGACCACTAGTCCTCCTGGTGCAACAACGCACTCAACAACGACGACGATGGATAGGAGCCAACAGATCCTACTCCAAGCCCTTGCAACATTGAGCCGACAGGCTGCCCAGCAAGGAAGTGGTCAGTCACCAGCCCACCCTCGATGATTCATCTCTATCACTCTCTCCATACCCTTGTTTTCAACCGTGGGGCTGGAGCCACAACTTCTCGCAACCGGATTGCTACACTTCCACATTTTCAGGGGAAAAACGAAGTTCCGAAGTTTCGAAGTCCCCAAAACTCAATTTCGTCTGGTCTTCCATCGGGATTTGGTGCAAGAAGAAAAACAAATCGAATTTTTGAAAAACGTGACTAGAATGACTTAAAGTAGTTATCACTTGGCCGACCATCATTTCACATTACAGGTACCTTTTGTTGCAACATGGATGCAAGTCTCAACGATTAGTCGTTTGATCAGGAACCGTCCCTGAATCCAACTAGGGCTGCAGTGCTTCAGCATAATAATTCTGTCCAGGGGCTGGTCACACTCTGTCAAAGTCTCAAGAATCCATCCGGCCAAGACCATATCAATATTGAGGAAGACCCTTGGAAGGCGATGCCAAGAGAGCTTGTTAAACCAAAAGCAGTGATGTTCAGGGAGGAAGTGATGCGCCGTCATGAAGCATTTAGAAACATAAATTTAGCAGGCAATTTGTTGGTACCATATAAATGTCAAGGATTCCTAGGTAGTGATCTTTCGTTCGAATCAACGGACTGTTAATCGGCGGGGACAGGGAGAACGATTCACGGTCAAATAGTTTTGGCTATCAAGCATTGATATTTACACTTTTTACACATGCACATCCATGGAAGGGTGCACTTCGGTAGCATGGGTGTACTGCTCCAGAATGAAATGTTCGATGCGATCCAACTCGGTTCCATGCCGCACCGACGCAAAAACAATAGGCCCGCTAACATTGGGATCGGCACGGGAACGTCTCATCATGTTGGCATCCCGACGCATAACACCAAGATCCGCTCCGACAGCTTCCGCTAGGTCAATTTTATTGATGACTAGTAAATCGGATTGGGTTATACCTGGTCCACCCTTTCTTGGAACCTTGTCTCCACCGGCGACATCTATCACATATAATGTCAGGTCCGCCAATTCACGAGAAAAATTTGCCGCAAGATTGTCACCTCCCGACTCGCAGAGTATCAAGGCTGGTGCAGTATACTTTGCTTTGAGAACTTTGGTCAACTCCTCACAGGCCGTTAGATTGGCACTGACATCTTCCCGAATGGCGGCATGGGGACAACCACCCGTTTCCACCGCTCGAATCAATTCCGCAGGTAGTGCCTTGTTTCGCGTCAAGAATTCGGCATCTTCTTGCGTAAAAATGTCATTGGTTACCACACCCACTTTTTAAAAAATAGGAATGAAGAAAGCCAAATGCATAGGATAAGCATTATTTTTTTGGAATCATCAGTAAAAAAGATACAAAACGAGGCTCGACGACCCACACAAGTGACTTTTGGAACTCACATGGTACTTTTTCAGAAAGTCGTTTCGTCAATGCCAAGACCAGGGCTGTCTTCCCACTACCAACGGGACCTCCAATTCCAACTGTAAAACCTCTATGATCCCAATCAAGTCGATGATGAGGATGGTCCGCTGCACCATGATATTCTCCAGCATTCGCATAGGTGTAATGTGATCGCCAACTTGACGACACCACGCATGGCCGACAATGAGAGCGCCACAATGGCTGAAGCAACAACTTGGAGCCTGAAGATGAAGCAAGTCGGGTGAATTGCATCGTGATGGAGTGTGCTGCTACAGTTGTTGTTGATGTTGTTTTCAATGTCAAGAGGTCCTTTGAACAAAAATTTTCCCTGTACAGCCGTATCTTTGGCAAGCATCGGACTACAGGCATGATTACGGCTTCCCAAATTTAATGGGAAGTCGGAGAATGGACTAATCAGCAAACTCCACGTGTAATTGGAATGATGTACTTCTCCGAAACATCTGCCCCATTCTTTCTACTGTTAGGAAGGTTTCTGTCTGTTGAAAGGATTGTCTAGTACCTGGCAGGCTACTATTATTATTCTTGAAAATGTTAAAAATGCAAGCCATGAGCCAGAATTGAAAGATATCGTTCGTCTATGCTCTAGTGAACGGACCTAGGAAACCAACCTCACTCACAGAAAGGTCATCACATGGCCACCAGGAGGCTCATTAATAAAGGCTTTGCCAAGAAAGCATGCTCAGCTTTTGCCCCCGAATCTTCCAACTTCGCTTCACGCTCTGTTGCCTTGGCAACCGCTACGAGAAGTCCCTCATGACGTGCCATGTACGCCCGGTTGGAAAACTCTGTGGCCAGTCGCTCTATGGCACGTATGGACGAGTCTCTAATTTCTTCGGTTCCTTGCGCTTCAAGAGATGCGCATTTCACAAGCGCTTCCAGTATCTTCTTGTTGCACATGGCCTTCCGATTACTGCTTTCGTTGGTCAAGTGCATCAGTGCACGCATGGCATTGTCTTTGTCCTTTAGATCTGCACTTGGGCTGATGCATATATCTGCAAGAGTATCTAGAACTCCTGGGTGACGAGCCATGCTCTCACGGTTCTCTGGGTCTCGTGCTTTGACTCTTAACACTGCAGAAACGCTATTGGCAGCTGGACTCAATGATGCCACCACCAATGCATCGAGCAGGGTGTTATGACAAGACATTTTGATCGTTATGCTTGCTGCCAGTTTCGTGAGAGCCATAGCAGCACGCGTCTGAACTTCTTTGTTCTCATCCTTTGTCGCTACGACGGCTAGTGTATCGAGTAATCCCTTGTGATTTCCCATAACTTCCGCAGTTTCGTCACAGGCCAGATTGGTCAGAGCCCCTGCTGCGCGGCGCCTCGCCTTGTCATTCTTGTCACCGCTCAGCGATTTTCGTAGTGCTTCCAGCACAATCCCTTCTTTGTAGTGTACCAAACGAGTTCGGTTGTCTTTTGTAAATGCTAGATTCTGAATTGCAGTAATTGCCGACTCTCGCGCCGATGCCCCTTTTTCGACCAAAACAATTTTGACCAAAGTTCCCAATACTTTCTCATTCTTTGCCATGGGGATTTGATTGGCTGGTGCCGACGCCAAGTCCATCAATGCCGTTCCAACATATTCTCTAGCCATGTCTGATTGATCCAAGTGAGCTATCCGCAAAAGAGCATCCAAAAAGCCTTCATTCTCCAGGAGCATTGGCTTGTTCTCATCGCAATTCACCAGATTAGCGGCAATTCGTATCCGAACGATGCGGCAGTCTTGGTTCAGATTAGAAGTAGGAATGCGCTTAATGGCCTCCAATAAACCATAATTCCGTGCCAGGTATGTTCTCAGGTCGGACACGCGTGACAGGTAGAGTAGAGTCCGGCTAATGTTGAGTAGGCTGACGTCTTTCGGTAAATTTTTGGTCAGTGGCTTAGAGGAAGGTCACGAAGCAACAAGCGTCAAAACGATACAAAGAATACACTCACCTCCATGTTTCATCTTTCCATTTTCGGCTCGTTCCATTGTTCTCAACAAATTGGGCATCAAAACATTACTACACTTGTCAAAAGCAACATGAACATACATCATCTGCGCGCGAAAGACCATCTCAATCGCTGCACAAACCATTCGAATTTCATCATCGTCGTCTGATGAGCTTAATATCTTGGACAATATGATCGCTGCCCCATGTTGTAGTTCTGCATTGTGCCGTATTTCGTCTGCGTGGTCAAATTCGGCACAAGCGTTGGTGATGGCAGCGATTCGTTTCTCGTGTCCCCCCAAATCCACCGCCCGCGAAAGTTCTATACGATACAATGGTCCAAATAAATCAGACAAAAGTCATGCCTTTCGGAAATAGTGGGCTGAGACGAACACGGTCTTACCTTCAATAACACGTTTGGTCATTTTGCCGTTTTTGTGCAAAGGATCCTGATACGACTTTCGGAAGCCTGTGGGAGATCCTTCTCGAAATCCTTTTCCTCCTTTATGCGAAGGTCGGGAAGTAGTAGTGGTTGGATCACGAAACTCTTTCGAAAACGTTACACTTGGAGTCGAGAGAACCGACCCAGTGTCGGACCCCTCTGGACGTTGGTATTGAGGGCTTACTTGGGCTTGTTGATAGTGATTAGGGGTTTTAACCTGATTGGTCGGGCGCCGTGATAGGCTTGAGGAACGACGTCGTTGCGCCGCGTCCGACGAATCTCTGTGGGACGTTTTAGAGCGATGGATACCATGGGTCGGTTGCGATGATCCAGGATTGGCAAACATTTGTTGTTTGTTGTACGCGCCAGAACTGCTTGGTTTATCCAAGTGAGGACTACTTCCAGAACGAATCAGAGACTGCGATTTCGGACCCATTTGTGAACGCCGCAATGATGAAGATGTTTGTGCCATCATGACCTTTGACGCTTTTACCGAATCAATAGACCTTCATCGGTCTTTCAGGTTTCAATTGCACCAGATTACAAGTGAACCTTGACACACACTGCAGTTGCTTAAAAATTGTGGCAACTCAAACAACGGTCACTCGGAGCATATGTGTGGCTTCTGGGGGAATGCTACATAAATTTAAACATGGATGGATATTCTGCGACACGACCATAATGGAATTAAAATGTCGCATCGAACCGATGATTTGTTCGGGTACAAGCAAACAGTTACGAGCACGCCGACCCTACATGTTTTCAGGTGAGCACTAACTCGCCACTTGATTCGTGGGGAATATTCGGCGCGTCCCGGTTGCCCCACTCTCATCCAGTGAAATACCTCCACGTGTTTGGCGCCAAAAAAATTTGCTTCTGGAAATGGGGTTGTTATTTCTTTAGCTTCCTATCGTCACGATGATCCCGATGTCCTTTGTAAACGCTGCTTGGTGTGTTCCCAAATAGCAATAGCACCCGACACGTGAACGTTCAACGATCGAATGATTCCAAGTTGAGGAATCTCGATACACTGATCGACTGCTTGAAGCAGTTCCACTGGGATACCTTCCTTTTCCTTGCCTAAAAGTAGAATCGTGGGCCGATCTGGAAATACCATGCTTTCGAGTGAAACACTCGACGCTGTTTGCTCCAGACCAAATATGAAATAGCCTCTTGCCTTCTGCTGCAAGAGCCACGAAAGCAAGCCCTAATAACAAGACGGACAAGAACGAACATTGTTAGTGGTTCAAGAGTCACCGAATCAGAAAGCATGGCGATCAAAAACAGGCTGTCATAAATTGGTCATATTTCTTCAAGATGTGCTCAGAACAGATCTTGGTAATTTAACGAAATAATCATCCAGCGAAGAGTAGTACAAAAATTGAATGGCAATAATCAGACCTACCTCTGGTCGAACTTGTTCGATATCAATCCACTCGCCTGCGCCGACACTAATGCTCTGAAAGTTGTCCATCTTGACCACATCTTTGTCTGGAATGACGAGGCGGTCGGCCGCAAAAATTTCGGCGGTTCGAGCCAAACCAGCAAGATTGGGAACTTTGTCAACCAACGAAGCACATACAATGAGTTGTTGCTTTTGCTGACCAGCTGCATTCCGAAGCTTGACTTGGCGTTGGCTTTCCATGGCAAGATTCAAGGCATTCAATGGGATGATTTTCCTTTGAAAGTTCATGGCTGCAGGGTCGGTGCCCTTGTCACTGTGCACTTCGGTTATACCTGCGGATTCGGATGCCACCAGTTGTTCCATTTGCTTCCAATCCGGGGCATCTGCCCCATGAGCCTCTTCATAGACGTCAACCAACGTTGCCTTAATAATGTCGACCATGTGAGCCGGCTCAGCTTCGTCTCCTTCGTCAACGGGAATACTAAGGACGCCTTTGGCCGTACAAACACTTTCCACATCGTACGTTTCAAAAAATTTGGACTGTTTCCGCCTTAGACGCGCCATTTCACGGTTTTCTTCCAAGAAATTGAAAATCAAGCGCAAAACGCAATCATCGTCAAGGGACGGTGAATCGCTCTTGGAATTAATACGGGGATTCAGGACAAGAGGAATGACACTATGAACCAGTAATTGAGCGATGGCCCGACTGAAGCCCTGGGTACTGCTTAACCATGGTATGGCACCAGCCAAAACTTTACGTAGCCTTGCATTGTTTGTACCAGTGCTTGGTTCGAAGAATGGGATTTTATAACTTCCTACAATCCAATTTCCACCCATTATCATCTGCAACAAGAGAATGAGAATGTTAGCAGCATCGAATGGAAGCTGTCGCATACCTTTTAGCGTCACATGTACTTACCAGCGATGATACCTGCTGAAGCGTCAAGTCCGTTCGGACTACTTGTTCTAGGAAAGCATTCCCAAAGACTTCCGGATGAATGGTACCACACCTTACACCGAAGATCTCAACAAAGTACCGAATTTGACTGTGGATAGTTTCCTCAATACACACAAATGTTGCTTTGCATGCTGTGGTGGCAACACTTGGCGAAACAAATCGGGAAAGATTGCAAAGTGCCTGCCACGCCCGCATTTTCATGCAGTAGTTTGGAGTCCCCTTCATGATGAGCGACGGTTTATTAGACCTGATAGGCTCCGCTTTCAATAATAAGCTCAAAATGACGGGTTCCAAGAGATCCTTCTGAACTTTAGGATTCAATCCATCGTGAATATCTGGAAGCTTTTCGAAAAACACGAGAACAAATGCCCTGGTCAAGCTTAGTTCATTCGTCTCCGCTGGAATACTCATGCCCTCGATTTGATGCCTTCGGTTTTGATTGGTTGTTGATTCATCCTTCCGGATCTCTTTGTGAAGCAACAGCTTTACAATGTCGTCCTTGTATGGAATTGCATTCAGACCCAGGGTAGATTTATCGTTTGCGTCCACTCCGAGCCAACCAATGGTAATTTTACATAGCACCGCCCGGTTGATATGAGCTCTTTCCTTTCCGGCCATCTCAAGTAGCTTGCGGAATCCATCTCTAATCGGCATTTTCGTATCATTGTCGTCTTGGAACCGAATATACTCGTCTTTCATGAGCCGTGGTTGGAACATGAGGGAACAAATTTGATTGAGCATATAGACGCCCTCGTAGCTTAGACTTGCTCCAGCCATGAGACCCAACAGAGAGGTTACAATTTTTTCCAAAGTATCAACGTAGAAATCGTCCGATCCGATTTTTTGGGCACTGTCAGCACTAATCCACAACTTGGTAGCCTCCAAAACACAGTTGAATACGGGGACTATAGCATCCAAGACGGCAGTATCGACAGCCTCAAACGCTTGAACAAGAATCCATTCGATAAACTCGTGTGCTTCACTTTGGAATGACTCGGTGGCATCTTGCATCGCCTGACCAAGCATGGGAAGTATTTGCGAGATGGATGCCCACTTTGAGTAGTACAGGATCGATTTCCCCATGTGCTCCCATGTAATTGAAAGATCACGTGTATCACCCTCAATTTTGAGGGCCAGTATCGCTCGACTTAGGGGAATATACAAATCATTCGAAATGTTGGCACCCGATGATAGTGCTGCATAGATAAATGTGGAATGCATGACTCTGTGGTTATCATTCTTGCAACCGTCAGTCAATGCTTGGAAGCTAGACTTGATAAGAGCATCCATGGCGGTCGAAATCATTTGACTAGAAGGAAACGATTGATGAAGTGTCCTTAGCTGTGAAACAAGATTGGTGTAGGTGATCGACGTTTGAAGGGATCCGTTGGTGCCTTCATTGGCTTCGATGGAGAACAACGTACGAATATGAAACAAACAAAAATCAACCGCACTCGAAAGCATCGACTCGATATTTGGTGGTGGTGGCATGAGTTGCTGAGTCGTTTTGTCCAAAACAACAAGATCGCCATTCCCCAACCCTGAAAGTTGTCGCAAAAGGCATCCACTTTCAAGTAGCAAAAGAGCTCGAGTCACATGGTCCGCCTTCATGTAGCTACTGGTCATGACAGCCCCTGCCGTGTTGGAAAGTCCCTTGTTGATGGCGGGCCAGACTAACTGACTCGTTGTGAGCCTTATTGACGTGTCGGCAGCCAACGATGAAAAGAGCAATATACCCCAAGCCATTTCGCGCTCATTGGAGTTGGCACCATATTCTGGATCCCATGAACGTCTATTTGATAACCCCAGCTGTCCGTCAACAAAGGCAGTCGCCAGTGTGGCACTTACTTCGGACACGTCTTGTTCCATTTGTGAGACCCAGGCCTTTAAGCTCATCAAAGTTGGATCGTTGGTAATCGACCAATTATCCAAATCTATGGCAAAGTATTCTTGTTTGTAGAGTGCCATGAGTCTCAAGATCGCAACAGGATTCCACTTGTCAGCAGTGAGTTGCTGCGACCGGGCCAACATGACACCTACGGCCTCCAAGACATCGCGTCGCTGTGTCAGGACCACCGAATTGATGATAAAGAATGACTGAAGGGTATGGGTCAGTGCTTGGATCTCATTGTTCCCTATGGGCACTTGCAAAGGAGGATTGGTTGTGCTAGCAAGCCTTTCTGCCAATGATTGGAAGACCAATACAAAGGTTTTGGTACCAAACTCTTTCTGGAGGGACCAATCCCAAAGTCCCCTCCAAAACATTTCTGCACTGGTGACATCCAATCTCCCCAGATAGGATTGGAGGAATCGCTGCATCATGGGAATCATGTCATCTCGTTGCATAGACCGGTTTTCCAATGGTACGTGTACCGTAAATCCAACACTTTTGGCTAAACTGTTCCATGACGGTAACAGTATTGTCAGGACAAAATCAGGCGGGAGTTTTGCCAAGAAGGATTTGAAAGCTGTGGAGGATTTCTTCGTTTTTGGTTTCGGTTTGCCCTTTTTGGTAGAGTCGTCTCCCTCACTGCGCTCATGTGCTGTGAGCAAACGATGCATAGCCATTTTGCGAACCACGGGGAGACTCGCTGACAAGACACAACCAAAGAGAAGACTCATCCAATTCCATGTCAACGTGCCAAAGGATCCATCGTCATCCCTGACCTTATCCGACAAATCCCCGACAGATTCCCAAATCTGATCCACCAAATGCTGTTCACTTTCCATTTCGAGTGTCTCATAGCACATGACGTATTCCTTCCATTCGTTGGTGTTGGCAATAGAATTCAAGATGAACAAGCCCCGCCGACGTAGTATTGACGACAAGGCAGCCATACCTTCTTCTTCCAAGGCAGAAGTTCCTTGGGACAGACACGAATATGTCAAATCCCACAACGCCGGTTGATCTACCGGTTGGGCCAGTGCGGTAGGGTCCAAGGGCATCTCACAGTGTTCCAAGTGAGGAAGGATAGGACACAATATGGTGGTGATCACCAGCATGGCTGCACGCTGTTGTATCAAATCCAACAGCTGGAACGGCTTCCATACTTCGTGAAAGAGACGAGTCCATAATTGGTTGACATGGGGGCGATGCAACTCGGTCCTCAAGGCAACTTGATCGTTTGTTGTCGTTGTTTCGGCCGTAAGGAGAGGAAGCAAGTCCTTGGAGAGACTGGAAAGGACGGGGTGGCTCTGAAAGGTAGTGCTTGGATGAAGGCTACTGCAAACTGGTGGTGATTCCAGAACCGCTTGGATGGTTTGCCACAATTTGTCGTACACGGCTTGAATGAGGAGGGCAGAATCTGGTTGACGCTTGACGAGACGAACAAGGATGCGAGAGCTCACCGGGTTGGGCGATGTGACCAAGGATAATAGGGTATCTTGCCAAGCGGGAGAATCATCGATAGTATCGAGAGGAGGGATCTCCATCCAATCCAGCAGAGATAGTTCCAAATCTTCCGAATAATTGGCAGTCGTCAGATCTTGCAGCATGAATGGGATTAGAACGAAGCGCAAGGCATCAAGCAGTGATAAAGGGAACATGAGGAATTGAAGAATCAAAAGTCGTTCTGAATCCTGTATTGCCGATGCAGCGCCCTCTAATTCTCCGTCATTCTCGATGGAGGAAGTCAGAATTGTAGTTGCCACCTCCTTGTCTCTGATCGAGTCTCCAAGACGAATTTGCAAGATGGTATCGATAGAACTTCCTGGTTCTTGACCGTTGATTCTTCTTTCATTGAGCAATAGACATTGGCATAGAGTTTGATGGACTGGAACCAATTGTCGTAGGGTGAAGAGACTGTTGCCGTGAAGACTTTGGCGACAATGATGGAGCAAAGAGCTCAGGGGTGAATGGTGAGCTTGCTCTTCTGTCATTTCTAAACAGAGTAGGGGAATCGACTTCAAGAGAGGCACAAACGTTGCATTGTCAAATCCCAACAAGAGCAAAACCACACTTAGCGACGGAAAATGATCTACATGAATCTTGCCATCTCATTGTCCCACTTTTTTTTCGTGGTTCCAAAAGATTTGCCGCACGTGTCACTGACAGACCAAAACAAACCACCAATATACCTGGCATAGTACCGATGATACCATTCTACCAGAGTAGGGTATCCATCCGACTAACAGTACAATAGCAAACTACTACTTCTTTGTCAACAGAGAAAGCCAGAACCTGCATTAAGGGCTTTTAGGATCAACTCATCGTTCCAAAAGTACTGGTCCATGAAGAAGGTCAAATACAAGATCTGTTGCTGTGAAATGGAACTCATCCGGCATTTCGGATAACAGTACGTTCAAGGAATTTCGTTGGCATCGGTCTAGAATAAATGGCCACAATCCCAGAGGTAGGTCGGGAGAGGACTTGCAGTATCGTCCGCTTCGATTCAAGGCCAAGTAAAAGGATATCCGAGGACAATGCTCCTCATGATCGATGGAAAGCTGCAATAATCTGGTTTGTTTCTTCAAGGCAGTTTCCAAATTAATTACAACATGTCGTCCATAGGAATTGTGGGATAAATTGAGATTTGTCAAGGCGAGATTGGGCAAGCATTGAACCAAGTGATGTATCCCTCTATCGGTAATGTGATTGTATCGAAGATTCAATGACTTTAAATGAGTATGCTTCTCACAAAGGGATTCCATCAAATCTATGAATTGTTCATCATGGACAAAATTGGAGGCCAAATCAAGTTCTTTCAGCTGACAATGGCCATTTGATAATGCTCGAGCAAGATGGTTGTAGTAATGGCGATCATCCCATGTTTCCTGACTCGATATATCCAGTATTCGCAAACAATTAGTAGGACAAGTCAATATGTCGGCAATGGCCTTTGTTCCCTGTTCTTGGCAGTAATTTCTTGTTAGACACAACTCTGTCAAATTGACATGATGTTGAAGTGCTTGAAGGATGAGGCATAATTCATTGTCTTCGAGGTGACATGACCTCAGTGAGAGCTTGGCCAAGCGTTGAAAGCTTTGTAGCCCCTGCGCTATGGATTCTACAACGTTGTAGGATGCCAACGAGACTTCACAAAGTTCGAGATGGGTGACACTGCAGGATTGGCTGCTCAAGCCATCTCGCCAAGTCTCGGCAGTAAAATCATTATCAGGTATCGTACCAGGCCGTATCAACACATGATCTATCGTGGCAAGTTTTGATTCGGAATTCCCGAGCCATCCTGCCAAGAATTGTTGTACTGCCTCACATGGGTCAATCAGAATCAAGGATTGTACGTGGTTACGGTGGGACAAGACTTCCAACAATCGTAGAGATAGTTTGGAGGAAGCGTTCAATTCGACAACTGCCCATTGTGGTTGTGTAGCCAAAAGATCCTGCAATGTCCCCGTCACCCGTGCATCTAATCGTCGCCTCTGTATCAAACGTTTTGATAATGATGTTGATGCCATGATCCCATGACTCGCATCACGTTGTTTTGGATTCTGGGTACGATTTGAACGATTAAAATGTCTCAAAGCACGGTGCCGTGGTTCTTGTCCAATGGCCTTGTTGGAGGCAAGGTCTTTGTGTCCTTGTCGGATCATCGCCTTTGTCTTTTTTTTCAGTCATCCATTTGTCGCTTTTGGTTGTCGGAAATGTGATGAAACGTTTTCGTTTTGTTGACACAACAGGAGCGTATTCTTGTGACAGCATGCGATTGAAGGAATGACAATGAGGGTCAACCAGCGTGGGGCGAGGTACTTGTACCGGTACCTGGTATGATTACTATCCTACCATGCATGTGGTGATCTGAGTAGTCGTCTTGAAAGAGCAACTCTGAAACTACAAGGACACTTCCATTGTTCCGTAAATACTACTAGTAGTTGACCATGAGCGACGACATCCCTCGGCTTGACTAGTCCCTAAATTGAGTTATCGTCGTTGCTAGCATCATGGCATTCGTAATACCTTCCTTCGATTTCCCCATGCTGCTTCCAGTGTGCGAATGCAGAGGAAAAAGATCCTGCATCAACTGTATCCTTGACATCTGGAAATCTCTTGAAGTATTCCGCTTCCCCTTCAGGACATTGTTCTGTTGCAGGGGGTGGTTTCCTTTTTCGTCGCACCGGCTTGGGTTTGGGAACTTCTTCATCATCATCCACACTACACAGATAACTTTTTCCATCGTTTCTGCCATGATCTCTCCAGTGAACAAAAGCAGACTCCAATGATCCGCTCTTGATATCTCTATCAACATCTGGAAAGAGTTGACGATATAATGATTCCCCCTCAGGACATGGTTTGCGAGGACTCCACAACTCGGTGGAAAACAGATTGTGCGTGATAAATCCTGGAAAACCTCCTGCCAAATCTTCTGCTTCTTCGATAGCCTTTACTTCCTTGGATCTATTCTTGGCCATCGAAATAAGAGTAGCCCAGCTTTCTTGGACATCCGAACGGTTGTATGTTCTTTGAATGAAATCGATGCCACTCTGACGTAATTCATTCCATTGGTTTTCATTACCATAAATGGAAATGATGCAGTCCTTGAAGGACTCGGGAGTGTCACCAATACAGCCCACCCTGCTCTCCTGCTCTGTCAACCCGAATTCTTTGGCGCCATGGCTTGACATGACACAGGGGATACCATTCGACAGAGTGTTTCTTATCTATTGGTTCGCCCAGAAGTACCAAGACATATAAAAACGAAAAACCGATAAGCGACTTGGGATTTGACCGAGCAACGTACATGAAAGCACAATGGATTACTCACCCTCGATCCTACGCTTGAACCATAGAGGTGAGGAGCAATCATGATGCGGTGGTTCTCGAATAAAGTGCTGAGATTGTTTAGTGACTCAACGATTTCGACATGTGTCCCCAGTCCACTATATTTCACATACTGAATCAGAAAGTCTGGAATTTTCGTTCCAGCAATCGTTAGAGGTATTCTGGTCGATGATTCCTTGATCACCAATGGGTAGGTGCTGTTCAAGAAATACCAAATGGCATCACCATGGTCATACATTTTGCCATCAAAGCCGGCAGCAAACAGAATTCCATTTCGTTGTTGGAAACCATTGGTTCGATGCAATCCCATCATGTTCTCAGTAGGTCCAATGGTGTGAATGTGGGCACCAGGAATCATTTGCGAAATGATCTTGTTCTCGTTCTCCGAAGCGACTATTATCATGTCCGCTAGGCCCAATAATTTGATCTCGTCCACCTTCGACTTTTTTGTGATTAATTGTTTGCTTGTCCATTCAATGCTATCTCGCTGCCAACTGGGAAATTCAATACCATTATTTCTGTATAGGTGAGCCGTTGTTTCCTCTTGTGGATACCACAAGGTTTCGCAATCATAAAGCAGCACAAAGGAACTTTTCCGATAATACTCTCGCAATTTGGAATATATCATTCGAAACGTAAATGGATGGTTGACAATCACAATTTCATAGAATCCAAAACGGTCCTCGAAATGCTCCTCCCATGAGGTCAAGACAAGCTCAACACCCTTCTGGCGAATACCATCGCGACAATCCTTATTGCACCATTCATCTGACCCCTTTGGATGCAAGACCATGGTGACTCGGTGACCCAATTCCGCTATCATCGACAAATTCTCGTAGACACGATAAAAGTCACGGCCCTGCCGCTGATAGGAAGGATCCAAATGGAGGTAGAGAATACGGGCATTGGTTGGGTTTCGTGCGTTTAGATCCGCGGCTCGTAAGAATTGATTTCTCATTTCCTGGTTAGGGAGGCGATGGGGATTGGAAAGGTGGTGTTGCTGTAGAACCGACTTCCATTTTTCATGAAAACGAATGGATGCTTTTTGCATCTTGCTTAGTGCATCTGAAGCACCAAATGATCCATGTTCATCATGAAGTGCTATAGCCTTTGGTTGCAGCCAAATCTGCTGTCTTACATCATGCTGAATATGCATCTGCAAGTCCGTATCTTCGTAGTAATTGGGAAAGTTAGCATGGTCAAATCCACCATAACTCTCAAAGATCTCTTTCTTGACCATGAGACAAGCACCTGATACATAGTCAACAGGATGGGGATAGTTCAAATCGGATGCCTCCAGGTCTTCCCGGCCCCGACCATAGCCGGCCGCACTCCCATCATTCCAAACAATGCTACCAGATTCCTGTAGTTTGGTGCCATGAATGTTTCGAAGAGTACATCCCACGCCACCTGCGATGTAGAATTTTGACATGCCAAGATTCCACATGTCTGAAATAAAGTGTTCTCCTTGCATGACAATGTCATCATTTAAAAAGAGAATCCAATCAGAATTGCGGTTGACCAATTTGACAGCTTCGTTGTTCCCAATGGCATATCCGGGATTGTGACAGAGCTCAATGTACTTGTGTGACAACCACTCATTCTCTTCTTGAGCAAATACTCGCGAAATAATCTCTTTGGTTTCAAGCAGGCAACCACTGTCAGCAATAATAAGCTCAAACGGTACTTGTTTTTGCTGGAGAGTCGATAGCAACAGACGCTCAAATTTTTCATGACTCTTGTAGGTCAATATTATGGCGCTTACAAAAAATCCTCTTGAAACCCCTGACCCAACCACATTGCCGTGTATCGTTCCAACATCTCGTGTCGATCCATTTATGTATGTCAGGTCCAAGGTGCCAAGGTCAAACTCATGAGAACGCGCCGACCAAAAAGTAATGCCGATTGGCACGAGGACGAGGAGCGGTCCAAGAAAAATCCAAAGTATCAGCTTGGCAGAGAGCATGGATCCTCTTGCAACCTTGTTCCTTCCATTATTACGTCTTGTCACAAAGCGTTGTCCCATGACGACACAGGAAAATATTATAAAAATGGTGCTGTCATCACAATTGGGCGGACTCTTTTTTACCGGTACCTTTGTGCACAAGATTATCATATCCCACGTGGGATATGCTAAGAAAATACAAATCAACGGAGGAGAACTTCACAAGCCGACCAATTCGAATTATTATGAAAGTCTGGTAGAAGACGTTATTAGCAGTTGAGATAGTCCTACTATTGTAGTAGTAATTTTCCACATCCCAAATGGTGTAGTATAATCCATAATGATTCCATTTTATCACAGTCAGGACATGGTCTGTGACGACTCCACAACTCGGTTGAAAATGATTGTGCGTTATAAATCTTGGCAAACCTCCTTCCAACAGCCTTTATTTCCTATGATGCATTCTTTGCCATCGAAATAACAGTAGCCCAGTTTTCTTGCACATCCAAACGGTTGTGTGTTCTTTGGATTAAATCCATTCCACTCTGACGTAATTCATGCCATTGTTTTTCATTACCATGAAGGGATATAATGCAGTCCTTGAAGGACTCGGGAGTGTCACCGATACAACCCACCTTGCTCTCCTGCTGTGTCAACCCAAATTCATTGGCGCCATGGTTCGACATAACACAGGGGATACCAGCAGACAAAGCGTTTCGTATCTATTGGTTCGCCCAGAAGTACCATTACAAATAAAAAGAAAAGCCATTGAGTGACTTGGCATGTGACCGAGCAACGTACATGAAAGCACAATGGATTACTCACCCTGAATTCTACGCTTGAACCATAAAGGTGAGGAGCAATCATGATGCGATGCTTCTCATATAAAGAGTAGAGATTGTTTGGCGACTCGACGAATTCAACATGAGTCCCCAACCCATTGTATTTCACATAATGAATCAGAAAGTCTGGAATTCTCGTTCCAGCAATCGTTAGAGGTATTCTGGTCGATGATTCCTGGATCACCAATGGGTAGGTGCTGTTCAAGAAATACCAAATGGCATCACCATTGTCATACAAATTATCATCAAAGCCGGCAACAAACAGAATTCCATTCCGTTGTTGGAAACCATTGGTTCGATGCAGTCCCTTGATATTTTCAGGATGTCCAATGGTGTGAATTTGGGCACCAGGAATCACTTGCGAAATGATCTTGTTGTCGTTCTCCGACGCAGCTATTATGATGTCCGCTAGGCCCAATAATTTGAGCTCCTCATACTTCGACCTTTGTGTGATTAATTGTTTGCTTGTCCAGTCACTGCTATCGCGATGCCAACTGGGAAATTCAATACCATTATTTTTGTACAGGTGAGCCGTTTCTTCATCTTTTCGATACCACAAGGTTTCACAATCATAAAGAAGCACAAAGGAACTTTTCCGATAATATTCTCGCAATTTCGAATATATCATTCGAAACGTCACTGGATGGCTGACTATCACGAGTTCATAAAAACCAAAACGGTCCTCGAAATGCTCTTCCCATGACGTCAAGACAAGTTCAACACCCATTTGTCGAATGCGATCGCGACAATCCTCATGACACCATTCCTCGGATGCCTTTGGATGCAAGACCAACGTGACTCGGTGACCCAATTCTGCCATCATGGACAAGTTATCGGAGACACGATAAAATCCGCTGCCATCATGTCCTTGAAAGGAAGGATCTAAATGGAGGTAGAGAATACGGGCATTGGTTGGGTTTCGTGCGTTTAGATCCGCGGCTAGTAAGAATCGATTTCTCAGTTTCTGTTTGGGAAGGCGATAGGGATGGGGAAGGTGGTGTTTCTTTAGAACTGATTTCCATTTTTCATGAAAACGAATGGATGCCTTTTGCATCTTGCTTACTGCGTCCGAAGCACCAAATGATCCATGTTCATCATGAAGCGCTATAGCCTTTGGTTGAAGCCAAACCTGCTGTCCTACATCATGCTGAATGTGCATCTGCAAGTCCGTATCTTCGTAGTAGTTGGGAAAGTTAGAGTGGTCAAATCCACCATAACTCTCAAAGATCTCTTTCTTGACCATGATACAAGCACCTGATACATAGTCAACAGGATGGGGATAATTCAAATCGGATGCATCCAGGTCTTCCCGGCCTCGACCATAGCCAGCCGCATTCCCATCACTCCAAACAATACTACCAGCTTCCTGAAGTGTAGTGCCATGGATGTTCCGAAGAGTACATCCCACGCCACCAATGACGTTGAATTTTGACGTGCCCAGTTCGAACATATCTGTAATAAAGTGTTCTCCTTGCATGACAATGTCATCATTTAAAAAAGGATCCATTCGGTATGGGTATTGGCCAATTTGACAGCTTCGTTGTTGCCGATGGCATATCCGGGATTGTGACAGAGCTCAATGTACTTGTGTGACAACCATTTATTCTCTTCTTGATTAAAGACTCTCGATATAATTTCTTTGGTTTCAGGGAGGCAACCAGAGTCAGCAATAATGAGCTCGAACTTTCCACGTGGTTGTTGCTTGAGCATGGATAGTAAAAGACGTTCAAATTTTTCATGACTCTTGTAGGTCAGTATTATGGCGCTAATAGTACTGACTGGAAGAGCCAATATTTCGACCACATCATTGTCGCTTCTTCTTCCAATGTTTGATCCAACGACCCGTCCTGATCCATTCTTGTAATTCAGGTCCAAGCTGCCATGGTCACGGCTACTAGCGGACCAAACTAGAATTCCTAACGGCAAGAGAAAGGGAAGCAGTCCAAGAAAACTCCCGAGAATCCGCTTGGTAGAGGATAACGATCCTCTTGTAACCCTTCTCTTTCCATTACGTCGGGTCACAAAGCGTTGACCCATGACGAAACAGGACGTTACATTTTGTGTTCACTTTTGAATCGTGGTGATAGCTGACAGGAAGAAGCGTACCAAGACCGCGGAGAATCTACAGTTACTTTACAGTTATTGTTAACGGACACATATACCTTATACTAACGTCGGTACATAGCTATTACCGTAGGTACGTTGAAAACTACCAAAATGATACTAACCGTTAGTACTCTAACGTATACTGATTGGGTTGGTTAAAATGTGATAAAAAACTAGAACAAAAAGAATTTTTGAGCCAAGGGGACTTTGCTGACAGGATCACACAACAAGACTTCTCCATTGGCCTTGACTTGAAAGGTTTCGGGGTCAACTTCCATCTCGGGAGTGGCATCATTGAGAACCATGTCCTTTTTGGTCAAATTACGGCATCCCGTCACTCCCTCGACCAACTTGGTCAGGCCAAAATTTTCTCGAATACCATTCTTGACGGCCGCCTTGGAAACAAAGGCATAACTATGCCCATTTTTGCTGGTAGCACCAAACATCGGTCGCATCTTGACTGGTTGGGGAGTGGGGATACTGGCATTGGGATCACCCATTTGACTCCAGGCAATGGTTCCACCCTTGATGATCATTTCCGGTTTGGAACCGAAGTATCCTGGTTTCCACAAGACCAAATCAGCCAGTTTACCCTTTTCGATACTTCCCACCAAGTGAGCCATACCATGGGCAATGGCTGGATTGATGGTGTACTTGGCAATATATCGCTTGACACGAAAGTTATCATCGGTTTGATCCGGACCAAGAGGTCCACGTTGTTGCTTCATCTTGTCGGCCGTTTGCCAAGTGCGAGAAATCACTTCGCCGACTCGTCCCATGGCTTGAGAATCCGAACTAATCATGGAAATGGCGCCCATATCATGCAACAAATCTTCGGCAGAGATAGTTTCGGCGCGGATACGAGATTCGGCAAAGGCAACATCCTCCGGAATGGAACTGTCCAAATGATGACACACCATCAACATGTCCAAGTGTTCATCCATGGTATTCACGGTATAGGGCCGAGTAGGATTGGTCGAACTGGGCAGGACAAAGGGTTCTTGAACAATTTTTATTATATCGGGGGCATGACCTCCTCCGGCACCTTCGGTGTGATAGGTATGAATGGTACGTCCCTTCATGGCGGCAATACTATCATCGACAAAGCCAGACTCATTCAAGGTATCCGTGTGAATGGTAACGGCAATATCATGGCTTTCAGCAAAGTCCAAGCAGGCATCAATTGACGAGGGAGTGGTTCCCCAATCCTCGTGAAGTTTGAAACCACAGGCTCCGGCCAAGAGACAATCGTGTAGAACCCGAGCATCACTGGTATTGCCCTTGCCGGAAAATCCAAAGTTGAGTGGATAATGATCCGTGGCCTGTAGCATCATTTCAAATTGTGATGGAGCGGGCGTGCACGTGGTAGCCGACGTTCCAGCCGAAGGTCCGGTACCACCACCAAACATGGTAGTAATTCCGGATGCGATAGCATCATCAATTTGCTGGGGACTACAAACATGAAAGAGAAACATGAGAGACCAACCTATCCGGAGGGTAAATACCACGACTATCAACCACCACCATCCGACATGGCGTCATATCAAGCAAGTCATGCCACATGCGACTCACCAAATCCAATGGACATGGGTGTCAATACCACCCGCTGTCAAAATCATCTTTTCTCCGGCAATCACATCCGTCGTGGCACCCACAATCATGTTGGGATCAACTCCCCTCATCATATCGGGGTTTCCAGCCTTGCCAATACCTACAATGCGATTACCCTTGATACCAATATCGGCCTTGAGGATACCCGTTACAGGATCTACAATCAAGGCATTGGTAATGACCACATCCAAAGCATCTGCCGAAAATACTCCCGTTGCCTATTACACAGACAACAGAATGAGATGGAAGGGGTGAGTGATGATGCAACGACATGGGTAGCCCAAACAGCTCTACTAATGATGATACGTACTTGTCCCATGCCTTCACGCAACGACTTGCCTCCACCGAATTTGCATTCATCTCCATACGCCGTTAGATCATATTCGACTCGAATCTTGAGATTGGTATCACCCAAGACGACAACATCTCCCGTGGTTGGTCCATACATGTCCGCATAGGCACTTCGTTCAATAACGTACGGAGTACCTTCGGGAACATGAGCGGCAGTAGCATGCAAAAAGCCACCTTCGGTCACGCGTTGCATAATTTCGTCGACTCGATCGTCACTGGCCACGCCATCCGTCAAGCGATTTCCTGAAATGACCCGCTTGGCACCACCAATTTCCACCAAAGTGACCGTTTTGGTTTCACCCGGTTCAAAGCGGACCGATGCCCCACTGGGAACATTTAAACGTTTGCCAATCGCCACTTGGCGATCAAATTCCAGAGCCTTATTGGTCTCGACAAAGGCATAGTGGGATCCCACTTGAATGGGGCGATCACCCGTATTGGTCACACTCACTTCGACGAGTGCCGCACCAGCATTGAGAGTAATGGGCTTGTCGGCATCCACAATCACGGCTCCTGGATAGTGCTCTTCCTCTTCCATTTCCTTGAACTTGTCCAAGGCTGGACTGGGTAGAAAGGATCCTTCTAGTGCCAAATCCATATTCCCATCCAAGGCAGAAATGGGGGCATGGACCGTCAATAACTTGGTCCCATCGGGAAAGGTGGCTTCAATTTGGACATCCTTGACCAGTTTGGGTACACCTGGCAAGACCTGGCGACGTCCCAAGAGAGTTTGTCCCATACTCATCAGAGAGGCAACATCATTTTCCCCATCACGAATCTTTTCCATCATTTGCATGGTAATCAAGGCCACCGATTCTGGAACATTGAGACGCAATCCTCGGGCGAGACGGTATTGGGCCAAACGTCCCACATTGTGCAACTGCAAATGATCCACCTCGCGGGGAGTCAAATGCAAGGCCCGACGAGCGGTTGGGAAGTTGCCGGCCAATCGACGGAACAGAGACGATTGGAGCATGGTAGCCAAGGATCTGCTATCAAGTGGTTGATGGTCTATAGGGAGATGAAGGTGTGATCTTGTAGAGAGATGCCAAGTGACATTCACACCACAAAAGATACCGGGTATCTCTCGACTCCTGTCAAGTCACCGCATCTGATGGTCCAGCCGCCCTGACGGAGTTCAGGGAGGAGTACCGGGTGAAAAAAGATATGGTCAGAAGTTGGATCGTTGGCACCTTTTTGACCAACTTCTTGAAATGTCAAGGGAAGTTTTGGTTTGCTGCTGTAGAATATTTACGAACGTACACGTTGTTGTGGACTTATGAAGGACAGACGCAGAGCGAACCCCATCTGCGTCCTGCGTCTCGTGATAAAAAAGCCTCGCGCAGCAAAAATGACGCACCTACCGAACCGAGACCATCCTATCCTCATATCGAGTGCTTGTAAGTAACAAGTTACTTCGACGTCAAAATTACCGGAACGGCTGCCTCTTAACTGGTTTGTTGGCATTTGATGATTCGCCATCCCATTTCATTCGCGAGAATGATGCGAAGATATTCAGCCGGTCCCTTGTTTCGCATAGGCTAATTCACATCGACACAAACCTGCTTGACAGTGAACGAATCTTTTTGTGTGCAGCTGTAGGGCCAGGGGTTGGTAAATTTCGCAAAGATCAAGCGCATCGATGCTTGCAAACGTCGGGTTATGCAAACAACGACGACGGTCCCCCCCCCCCCCCCAAACACACGTCGCCAACTCATGTTCTAGCATTAATTCCCTCCTGTAGTTATTGGACTCCCAAGTCGCGCCAATAGGATGATTCAACACTCCTGGTTGCGGGAAGAGGCTATTATTGATGACGCGGTATAAGTATGACGACGATTCTCTTTATCCTCCAACAACCAAAAGCAAATTCCGAAAAGGACAACAGTTGTAGCAACAACACCCAGTATGCGATTAGCCGGAAAGAAATACCCACAAATTTGGAAGCGACGACCAAGGACAACCAAGGTTAGTCAGCCTGCTATCGTCGGACGAGCAAGAAGGTAATTCCGAGCGCAGCGCACTGGGGGGCTGTCTAATGATTCTTGACGATAATCATGCATCCTGGACTGGCTGTGAACAGGTTACTATTGTTGTCCGACTTGTGGATTCCAAGACAGCGCGCCTGGGTACCATCATAGTCTCACCGGCCTCTTCTCCTCCCGCTTCCCGCATGCAGACTTGTTAGCGCTACACCCAAGCCTCCTCCTAGGTCCTCGCATACTACGATTGCCCCTTTGCCCCCTGACAGTTCCTGTAGGCGCCTGGGAAGCATGTCTACTACAAACTCCTTTCCAGGAGAGAACCACCCGCACCCAATTACTCCGAGCGACAAAGGAGGACGACTGAGTGCTATTCTGTGGTCCTCCTCGGGGATGATAAACTCCTACCCTTCTGCATCACCATTATCATCATCGCAAGAGCCCCGAGGACACTGCACAGACGGAGATTTGTCCATGTGGCAGCTTGAATCTGATAACACTAGTACGACATCATTCTTACAGATAGGAGGGTCAGCGATTGCCCTTCCTGCTCCTATTTCACCACTGTTTGGTGGTAATCCTGCCTACAGGAACAACAACAACAACAAGGACAAAGACCTTTAAAAGGAACAAGCAAGTTTCTTCAGGCACCACAGAGTACAAATCACCAAGAAGACAACCGACAAAAACGGACGTTACTTGGTCATACCTTTTGTGACTGGTCTGATCTTGATCCTACCGGTCGTCATCCTCAAACTTCATCCAACAGTGGACAAACATACAATGGTTGGATGAAATCGCCAGCTTCTGTTGGTCCGAGGATGAAGTTGGGCATGACAGACGACAGAGAATCCTTCACATTGTCGCACCAACAATACCACCATTCCACAATGGTGATGAATTCCAGAACACTTCAAAGCGCCAACACTTTATCTGGTACAGAAGGGCTTCCAGCTCTAGAGTACGCGACTGCTGCCATACTCAGCATGCGACGCACAGCTCCCCACAAGCAGGATGCAAACATGACTGGATGTGGTAATCCGATGTCACACTCTAGAATCGATAAGCAAGCTTCTCATGATGACAACCCAGTCATGTTAAAGTACTCTTCCTTGCATTGGGTAGAACAGGTGCAACAAGTGTGCCTCAAAAAGAAGGCGGAAGGCTCTCCTCCTCTCAAGCTCCCTCATGTTCCACAACAAGGTACAAGCATGACGACGCTACAAGTAGTAGGTTGCGAAAAGATGATGATACCTTCCCATTCGGAAGCAATGCAATCACTGCATGCACAAGGGGAGCAACCTCGTCAAGAAACTGGAATACGTCAAGTCATGAAGGGTCATTTGGTACACGATGACACATGCCACGACGATCATCCTAGAGGAACATTCCAGCAGCAACAAGGGGAGAAGGTTGGATACCACGACAGTTGTGGAAGTGAACTGGAAGGATCAGACTTGTCCAGCAATGAAAACTTTGCATTTTACCTTGACCAGAAAAACAGCCCTATGCCCAGACCATTTCACCCCGCAATTGGTCGCCCACAAACCATCATCCCCTTGTTGCGATCTTCAGCCACATGCTTGGATCGTTCTCCGCACCTTGCCACCAAGGGAACATACCTAGACTCTGAGATTGAACAAGAAGAAGACATCAAAGCTGTCAACATATTGTTGCCAGAAAGTGCATCCTCCTGTCGTGGTAGCAATGGCTATGAAGCCTCATCTCAACATTCAAGAACATATCTTTCTCAAACGTGTTCTCCCTTTCACGCCTTTCCAGTTTCTGATAGGCGAGACAGTGAAAGTTCTACACATTGTCGGATGCCAAGCAACAAGGAATCGTTTAGAAAGCATGATTTACAGTTAGCGAGAACCGCTTGCAAACAAGGTGCGAAATCGGTGCCCTCAACGCATTGTCATGAGACGATGGCACTGGAAAGAACGAACGTAGCTATCGATCCCGATTTGGACGAAACTGCCGGTGCCGGTGGTATTGAACATTGCAAAGTAAATCAGACAAAGACAATAAAGGCAGCAAATCTAGCCGTGAAACCGCTGAACGCCTATAATTACTTCTATTCCGAGATACGGGAAGGGATTTTGCAGCTGACTAAGGCTGAACTAGAAATGTTGATCCTGAACAACAACAAACACGATGAGAACGACCACAATGGTTGTCCTGGTAGCAGAAATCGCACTCCCTATCAACCGGGGTTGCTTGCACACACTATATTGCTAAAACAAAGTGCTGGATTTTCCAAGGCTGAGAGAAAAAGGTTGCTCCTTTCCAAACACTGGAACAAAGACCGGACCACACGAAGGAAGCATCGAACAAAGCATGGAAAAATCTCTTTCAATCACATGAACACACTTGTCAGTACTGAATGGAATTACTTACCTGATACTCAGAAGAAGTTCTACAAAGAAGTTGCAGAGACTGATAACAAACGGTATAAAGAGCAGAAGGAGAATTAGGAAGCCGTCACTAATGGGGCGTTACAGACTTTGATTCGGGGAAAGAACCCTGTGTACATGATAGCAATATGAGTGTCTGAGGCAATGCAGCCAGCTGCAACTACCTGCATCCGTTTTTCATTGGTTTGACACTTTTGGATGGTAGGAAACTGCCTGATAATGGAGGGGTTTTGGTTTAATCCACGGAACTACTTCGTGAAACTGCAGTGCTACTGTGGTGCCTCTCCCGGGCTCTATCTGACAGGCGGCGGTCTCATGTCGTCGTCATTTATAGGCAGGGCCGTGTTGATAGTTACATTGTTGATGAACAGGAGAGTTTTGGAGTCTCACTGCCAGTTTACAGATATGCCGCACCAGCTACGCGAAGGGACACCAACTAATATAATCAGACAGTCGACATCGTACAAGTACCTGTTAACTTGTTCACTGCTCTGATTGTAGAAGATTGTTTCTCCGAAGGTTTCCATTTTATCATTGATCTGCTTTCAAACGATGATTCGCCACGAAACATGAACAACTGACAGTGAATTCGTGCAAATTGAGAACTACATGCTTGTCGCCAAGTCAGCAGTTCGACTTCAGTGTATTTATAGCCCTATTTAAAGCGGTTTGTCGTCTCAGAGTGCTTTCCCGCCATGTAATTTTTCGCTTCGTATTTATGAGCCTCGAGTGACCGAAAGATTTGCTATGATGCGCAACTCGCAAGCGAAAAATCGCGACCAAATATGACATTCTATCCATCCATCCATCGCCTATCACTCGAGAACACATATTGCATGGTGACGATGATTCTCATTTACGTTTCAATTAAGCGCGGGAAGGAGCATCATCTTTTGAAAGAACCACGAACCGCTGTTCCTTCGCTTAAGTGACAAGGAAAAAAAGCAAAAGGTGAAGGGAGAGGCTCGATCAAGTGATCGAACAGAAACAAAAGCTTCTTGGAGGCTCCTCAACCATTCAATCATTTATCCAGCAGGAGTACTACGAAGGCGTGGTGTGATGTATCCCACCACTGAGACGACGATCATCATCCACGACCACGAGAACCAAGAATCGACGAGCTCCTATTGCCAACAAGATCAACCCGCCCGGTCGGCCGCATACGCTTAGTATGCGAAGAACGCCATGTGCAGCTCAAACCTCGTCTCAGCAGAAAGGGAGCGACGATGAAGAACAACCAAGTGGACAACGAGGGCAAAGAAGTACATGGAAGACAAACACGACACCGACATTGTTGTACAGGCCACTACCGGAAAGCTACTACCAAGTTCACACCAGAGATCCTTCTTGTGCTTCTTCTTCGTTGTGGAAGATGGTTCAGTTTGATAAAAGGTCCATACCAAGTGCTGGAATTGCAACGACAACATCACCCCCTCTTTTCCAGTATGGAGATGTTGCCACCTCAAACCAAGGACCAAGTTCGACATCAATGTTCAAATACCATGCTGAGAGCAAAGTCTTGAACGACACGTCTCCACCGACATCGAAAGCATGGCAAGAATCGCCGTCTAAAATCGTGCCACTGCATGCTGGACGGCACAAGAATCACGTTCGAAATGATTATGAACGAATTGTCAGTGATAACGCACGCCAACAACAATATCTCCCTCGGCAACAGAACTCGGACGAAGAGGGAAGCTACAATACATGTGAAATGCAAGAACACCAACCACGACTGATCAACTGCGACGATTTTGCGACGGACTTTAACGAAGGATATAAAAAGAATGTTCACTTACTACCCCGGCCCTTTCACCCAGCGATAGGTTGTCCAACGACTATTGTGCCTTCAGAAATACCCCTTTTGAAAAGTTTTGACGATTTGTACTACCCATTCGGTGAGGAAACACATCATGATCTAGGACATGAAAGTCGTTCGAGAGGTGATCAAACGCACGGGGCCGTGTCATTGTTGTCGCCAACGAGTGCTATGACGAGCAAGTATGAAAATTCTCCGAAGCATGCCTTGCCTCAAGGTCGCATGTTGGGGGCAACACAAGATTCCTCCTCTCCCCAATCACTAATTGATAGTGCTTACGTAATACCATCAACCGTCAGCACCAAAGATGGTTACGCCTCGAAGGATTCAAACGTGCCACGTCATTCGCCAATGACCACCACTAGGAGGGCATTCATCGTTTCTGCTGATAGGAAAGGCAACAATGACACTTTGATGCAAGTTGAACAAGGGTCAAGCAATGAAACATGGTCGTTGTTCGTGATAGAAAAATCAAAGTCAGCCGGTGGAGGCTTGAAACGAGAAATAGGAGTAAATAAGCCTTCTTCAGTGCAAGGAGGGACACAAGATGTTTTCGCCTCGCCTCACTTTGTGACAGTGGCGTCAAGAACAGACACCATGGCAAGAAAGAATGCATTCTTTGCGTCAAATTTAAAAGCATGTGGACACTATCAAGTAAGTCAAGAGTTGATGTCCAAGAAGCCATTTGTCCTACCAGTTGTGAAACCTTTGAATGCCTACAATTACTTTTATGCCGAGATTAGGCATGGTATCCTACAGCTGAGCGATTCCGACCGATATAGTAGTTTGCTTGTTCCAAATGAACAACTTTGTGAATCAAAACAGGGCACTGGGAGAAAATTTTCCACATATCAACCTGGGTTGCTTGCAAGTACCATCATTCTGAATCAAAATGCAATAATGTCAAAGGGTGAGAGGAAAATGTGGCTCCTATCACAACACTGGAACAAGGACCGCAACACCAGAAGGAGACATCGTAAAAAGCACGGAAAAATTTCATTCTGTCAAATGAATGAACTTGTGAGCTTAGAGTGGAAACATTTATCTCTTGAGAACAAGGCTTTCTACCAAGATGTTGCTGATGCTGACAGAAAACGGTACCAGGAGCAGAAAGGGCTTGATGCTTAGCATGAGCAGTAGACCCTTCAGCAATGGGCTTTAGCTTGCCTCTTAAGGGCAATGGGGTGCATTTCTGTGACTTGGTCGAATTTGGATGAAAAATGATTGAATGTAGCCATGATACATCATCCTTTAGGTGCATTGGAGTCAAGTCGTTCCATGGTTTCATATGCAAAGACGAAAGTCTATAACCGACAGGGAATCACTGGATGGAGTTTGGGACCCAACCCGGCCCGGGCACTTGGTAGGGCGCGCCATGATTTCATGTATAGTATCTCCTCAGTGGCGGAAACAAATTCAACTATTTCAAGCATGGAAACAACACATTTTATAGATCTAGATCAATGCCCAAAACTTCTCGTTCCACGCAAAATATTCTTTTTGTGCTTGCTGCTAGTGAATATGGTGTGGTCGTGTTGAAAATACTTCACATGGATTGGTGCGTACTTGTCAGCATTATAAAAATCTTCAGTGTGATTGATGAAGATGCTTCTATCATATTTCATTTGTACTCTTGTCGGCGAATCACGCATTGAAACAAAAGGTTTCACTGGAATTCATTCAATTCTGATGGGAGCCTCCCATTTTCCACGGCAGCGTTGCTACTGCAATCGCAACCAAATCTCGGTTGGCAGACTACCCAAATCCTGCAATAGGGATTGGAATGCTTGTCAACCTCAGTGCAACTCGATGGCAATGTACACTTGAGGGTGTTTACGACCAATGGGTCAACGAGTCCGAAATCTGCCCCATGCATCATGGGGACATTTGAAATGTACGCCAACTCTATGGTTTCGGAAGGAGCACCAACAATTTCCAATGTTACCGTGTACTCCGTTGCCGCAAGGTGAGTAATTCGACCAAAGGACATGGTTGCCCATTTTTGGTATTCACCAAGAATGACCATTCCATTGGGCAGGATGGGTGCCGTTGCAAAGTGTGTATGAGACGACGCTGGAACGTCATAGGGCAAATCCAATGGTCGAGACTTGGGTATTTGAAATGCCAAAGACTCGGAAAAAACAGTGACA
>SWEM01000301.1:0-36922 GCA_019593585.1 Nitzschia palea | reverse complement strand
TAGCGACGAATTACGGCACGGAAACAAAGGGTGACCTTGTTTCGGTCGTCTCGGAGAACGACATCGGACCATTTTGGTTACCTTGTAACAAGACAGTCTATCCCACGAAGGAAGGCTTTCTCCTGACAAAGTACTACAAATCCTATCGTCCAGAGCAAGGTTTTGTCCTTACGAAAACTCACTGTGGTGGCCGTTGTTTTCGATGTAGCCCGGACCACACAACAATTTCTCAGAATGAGTTTTTTGAGGAGTGTTTGCGCTATACGAAGCACGTCGACAACGGGATACCAGAGTTTCACTACAACGCCAGCTTGGTTTCAAAGATAGTCCATATCTATAGAAATCCACTGGACAATATCGTGGCACGGTACAATCATGAAAGAAAGCATTTCCAAGATCAGATCAATCTATACCCCAAGAATGCTGATGGATTTCGTGAATTTTGTCATCAGCATGTCGATGTATGGGGCAGGGATGAGAAGTTTCAGGCTCCTATTGAGAAGAAGCTCTGGGATGTGCTTAAGGTTGTACCATGCCATCTTGATTTCCTCAGGTACATTTTCTGGCATAATCATGCACATGAGATGGAGTCGAAGCTTTATCTTCCTGTCCTTGTGATTCGTTACGAAGACTATGAGGTATCATGGAATGCAACAACTGACGACCTGTTTGCGTTCCTCGACTTGCCCGTGGTGGCACCTGAGAACGTGGCTGTTTTCTCCGCTGGCAGGACCTACGGTGACTTTTTCAGCGATCTTGAGAAATCGGCATTAGCTTTTGTCCTCCCCAAGTTGGCATCCCAAAAAACATGGGAACATCTTTCGTCGTATTTGGAGTATAGCCTGACATTTCTAACTGCCGCATCTTTCATGGAGTATGTTGAATTGAATGAGGTTTTCAGAAACGGTACCTTCCACAATTATGTGGAACCTACCCCAATGGACATAGCACGTTTCTTTTTACCACTGGCTGAGTCATTACAATTTGCAGCCTTGCAGGATTTGTCAATGAAAAGTTCCAGTACGATGTGGCTTGGGATCGATCTGAAGGAGAGGACTGCCGTCATCACAAATACTAGCTTCTTGCAAACATCGGCAACTTTCGACCTTCTTAACCATGACATGATCAGGCGTCAAAACTGTATACGTTTCATTGAAATCATTTTGCACATTGTTCATCATGCGGAATTTCCAGGAAAGCAGAATTTCAAGAATGAGTTGCGCAAAGTCCAGTTCAGTGACGATTGCAATCTGGACAGAGTTGTTGAGTATCTCAAGTTAGCGGAATCCATGTCTGTGACAGGTTCCTCAAGCGTTCAGTCGAAACAATCGAAATCTCGTGTGAAAGACGATGGTATTGCACCTACGACCCCATGTACCTACGAGGACCTATACGAGGAATTCAGCAATTCTAGAGCATCTCCCAAGGGTGACAACGCCTCATGCTGGAGCCTGCAAGATGAAGTACTTCGGATCCCAATGCAGTCGCTTCGAGACGTCGAGACCATGCCGGTGCTGGGCTTTGGGACAGAAGGTGTGGTTCACCAAGCAACGGTCGTCTTAACTGGTAGAAACAGCGCCACCTGTCATGTAGCTGTCAAGACTGACAAATGTTACCACGAAGGAAGACTGGTAAGCTGTCTCCATCCAGATGGGCGCCTGATAGAGTTTTCCCGTCGAGACATCGTTGAACTGGAGTATATTGGAGCACTTGTGTTCCATGCAAGAAGGAAAGCGGGGATGGAAGACTTGGGGATTCTACCTACATGGGGAGTCATCACTGACATGGCCTACCATGAGGATGGAAAGGTGCCACGAATGAAAGCATTGGTCATGCCGATCGTCGACTTCGTAACTTTGGAACAGGCCCTTGCAAAAACTAATACAGACAATGATTCAGCTTCCATCACAATGACGGCTGTTGATTTGGTTGAACTTGTCCTTCCCGTGCTCGATGCCTTAATCTTTATCGAGAATTTGGGACTATCCTTCCAAGATATTGTACCAAAGAATATTGGGATAATGAAGACATCACCAACCACAACACGAGCATTTCTAGCAGATTTCACTCACTTGAGGTTTGTGGAAGGGGACACGTGCAAATATTCTGGTACAATATGTGGCTTTTGTTTTGAATATCTCTTTTACAAGAACAGTCGATTTCCAGATTTCACTTCTTCGATGTATCGCAATAAAGACTGTCAAAATTTCCTTCGAATATTCGATCTTTTTCTTTCGGAGAAAGATAAAGAAACAATTGAGCGTTACTTGGCACCCGTGTACTATTCCTTTGAAAATTGCACCTTGGACAATGTGAAGTCCGCCTTGGATATTTTTCTTTCTGAAAGACTTACGCGACTACCTTTTCTGATTGACGGTCAGAATTATGACATGTACAGAGACGTGGAGCAGTTACGTGAAGCACATGACCTCGCAGGAGATGTTGGAACGAGGTTCCAGTCTAATTTGAAAGCGGGGTTGAGTGATTTACTGAGATCAACAGGAAAGCAAATTCTATTCTGCTCAAATTTAGAAGCGCAGAATACGCAAGGGATCCTAGACTCAGTGTTGGAGTGGACGACAATGCCATCCAATCACAATGCTGGAACCGGCCAATTCGGCAATCATTCTATCTACGTTGAAGCAAATGGGACAGTTACGGTCGTTCTGAACACGTGCAGCAATCAAACACCACCGAGTCACTTTACTGTTGTTCAATCATTGCAAAACTGGTGGAAAGAGGATGGGTGCAAGTTTGAAGTTTTGGGGAAGGCAAATTTTCTAACCGTGCCAAACAATTGTCAAAAGCTTGTCGAGGAAGTTGCCGTAGCGTCATGCCCATGTCACTTAGAGCAGCCCACCCTGTGGTTTGACAAGCCCCTTCGAAAGTGGCGAATGTTGTTCCACCAAATACGGCATCGACCTATCAATGGAACTTCCGTCATTTTGGCCAAAGCCCATGAATATAGTGGAGGATATGCGGAGACTGTAGGTAATTCGGTTGCGGGACCATGGACGTACGATTATTTTGAGCCAGCCTACGGGCATGAGATTCGTTTGAATGATGATGATGGGTCGCGCGATGCACGATACATTGTCCTTCTTGAGAGGCAACGTCCTCAAGTAATTTTGAGTGCTGATGGAGGGCTTGATGGTGGTTTCATCGTAAATGACGTTTGCGCATATGACGCTAGCCCACTTATTCAGAACGACAGCCAAGTACCAGTGGTATGTGGAAAGCGTAAAGTCCAAGTGTCACGGAGCACTGATACTCGCCGAGAGAGGCGGTCTGGAACCATTTTGATAACGTATCACGCGGAAACAACGAACAAGACGTATCCCAGTGGGTTGGGTCCTCGTGGAAAAGCGCGAGCTGAGAATTTCATCACGATTTTCAATGGAACTGTCCACCCGGCGCCCACGACGATCATCGCAGCATGGATTGAGGAGCATGGGAAACAAAGAGGCCAACGCCTGCGAGATACCGTGACACCCCTGGCACGACACCTTCGTATCAACGTTACGATTGGTCCGATGCTGATTGATGATCCTGGGTGGACACCAGAACCTGATAAGGCGATGGCAGCATTAGCAATGGAAGCATTGAAGCATGGTCCAGTAATGATTGCCTACTGGTCATTTGTGCAGGGACTATGTGCTGAGCTTGGGACCAAATGCCAGAATTTTATTGATCCGGGACATTACCATGTTTTGCATGTTGTTGATGGGAAAGTAATTTCTGTAGAAAACAACCGGTATGACCAGTTTGGCGAAAGTTGCGAATGGGATGAATTGTCAGAAACGCGTCAATCCTGGTACACAACTCTTGGGTATAATGAGGACAACTGGTCGAATGATGATTATGACAAGGGTTTCGAAAGTACCATGCGTATCCCATGGATCGGATTGAAGGAAGATCAAAAGTTGGCCGCGTCATCATTGGGGTTCACAAGGAAGACCTGGAATATGAATTGCACTCTGTATCAGTTGCTTGTTCCCGAGGAACTAGGGTACTGTCAAAGAGAGAACGACAGCTCACCTTCTCTGTTGCCCATGTACTCTGACTACATGGCGGGTCGGGCTGGAGTTTCAGATTTGCCTTGTAACTCCAGCCTGCAAGAATCCAATTCAACCTCACCAGAAGCGGTTACTTCAAACCTTATTCGGTGCTTGAATTGGAGCAATATTGAACGTTTCACCTACGGCCCAGATGTCTCGGTTGAGTTGAATGGGCTTTATGTTAATCGCCGTGTGATTCCGCCAATTCCTCGAGCTATTGTACATGCTACTAGTACACAAGATGTTGTTGAAGCAATCAATTGTGCCAGGAAATCGGGAGCCATTCCTGTTACTGCTCGCGGTAGAGGCCTTTCGGTGTTGGCATTGGGAGTTCAAAATCCTGGCGGTGTTGTAGTCAATCTAGAGGCGCTACAAGAACTAACTTTTCTCGATGATGACGCACGAGAGATTTGGGTGGGACCCGGAATGCGAATGGGTGGTCTGTATTCAAGGCTTCACGAGAAAGGACGCTTTGTGGCAGGAGGCTTTGAGGCTGGTCCAAGTATCGGTGGATTCCTTGTTGGTGGAGGACGTGGACCATTGGTTGTTGAGACAGGATTGTTGATTGATCACCTTGTTCAAGTCGAGGTTGTCGATGCGAATGGGCGTGTCCTCATGGTTAATTCTAGTCATCACGAAGATTTGTTTTGGTCACTGCGAGGTGCTGGTCACAATCAATTCGGTATTGTTACACGAATACACCTTCGTACGTTGAAAGCCAACAACATCACTCGTTTTCAAATTCAATTCGATTTGAAAGACTTCCTTGACCTCTGGAATGTGATGAAGGACTTCGAACGCTTGGGTTCGAATTTCTTCGCTTTGATTCTGGAACGCGAGAATGACGGGAATATTTGGTGCGGTTTGAAAGGTCACACTTCTCAGTACTTTCTTTCCGTGGAAGCACTTTTGCAATTCCTTGCAATTGACCACTTGCAGCCCATTCGCAGTGACTTAGAATATACAAGTGTATTGGAATCGATCGCAGTGGCAAGTGGACTGGGTAATCGACCGGATCATGTTGCGAACGAAAAGGACTACAATGAGCGCAAACAATACCTCAAAGGACTTTTCTGGGACAATATTTCCAGCATGACTTCTTCTATTTCTAACGAAACCTTTGTTCGATTCTTACAGGCATTGGTGGAGACACCAGTGCCTGGCCTCCCTGGTGAAGTCCAATGGTCATTTAATCTTAATGGCTTTGGTGGTCCCATGTCGGCAGTAGGAACTGTGGCTTGGAATGCCACGGCTTTTTTTCATCGAGATTCTCTTTTTTATTCCGCATTTCAAACTCGTTGGTTCAATGCCTCATTGACTCCTGACGTTCGAGCATGGTACAAGTACATGTATTCCCATCTGAATGAGACAAGATCGGATGGGTACTATGTTAATCATCCAGTGGATCCCAATCTTGTGGATGGTGGCACCGATTCCATGTCGATTCTTCATGGATACTATAGAGACAATCTGGATCGTCTTTCCTACGTGAAGGCATTGTATGATCCTTTGGGAGTTTTTGATCATTTACAATCTATTCCGAAGATGAAATTCCAGCATTGTCGATGAGTGCTTTTTCCAGAACTGGTCACAATACATGAATTCATTTTTGTTTATTATGAAGCTTGCAATCAATTTTCTTGTGGGTATTTGCAATTTACGATGAGTACAAGCACGGACCACCGGCGTTGCTTGTCCCGACTGCGCAGTTGATTGTGCTTCTTGTTGGCAAATCTTGCCCACCATAGTCTTGTTCTGCTAGTGTAAAGGAACTGCAAAATAGACAACATAAATGATGCCTCTTTTGATTTGTTCTGCAAGGTAGCGTAAAGAAACTGCAAAATATGTCAAGATGATATTGAGCTTCGTTGTATGCCAGTGGCTACTAACTACAATTACCCTTGTATATAATTATACATTTTTCTGGCCCTCTATGCATATCCCCCACTATGCCTAGTTGGGCAATATAAACAACATTCTTTCTTCCACAGCTTGAGATATGCCACTCTTTGGATATGAAATCTTGGCAATGTTCCCGCATAGGACCGTAAGAAGGTTACACCACAGCTCAAGATGCACGGACAAGAATATCCATTATTCAAAACGTTGCTGACATTTTAAAGGCAGATAAAGTGGGCTCCAACATTTCCCGTGTCCAAACCATGACACCTTTTTCCAATGCCTTTTGCAAAAACTCTTCATCTCCAGGTTCACCTCCTTTCCATCCCTTGGCAAATATCATGGTGCGCTGCCCAATTTCAACCGTTGCTCCCAGCTTTTTTCCCAGTTGATCAGCCAAAATTGTAATTCCCTGATAAGTATAGCCAGCGGAACCATACTCCGGAGTAATGTTGATCGTATCGGGCTCGTGCTTCTCGTCAAGCATTACGCCAACAAGTTGCAATGCTTTCTTGAAGCCATCGGATTGCATTCCTGGTACCGTTTGGTATTGGTTGGAATAGTACAAGTCCAAGGAATACTTCTTCTTTCCTTTACTTTTTCGCAGAATCATGAAATTAGCACCCTGCAAATCATGTACCTCTTGTCGCAACACCAGGTCAAAGCTTTGTTTGTCCTTGACCAATTTTAGGATAGCTTCCATGTCCAAATCGTAGTCATTTACATCATCACCATCCATTTGCTGCTCGATACGAACCTTGTACATTTCGTCAACCTCATTCCTGGTAGTGGTGGGGTCACGCAAGTCCATATCCTCCTTGTCCGAACAAGGAGGCCAGGTGCTTTTCAACTTGTAGTGACCAGCCCAGTACTCTGTTTCATCCTGCTCTTTATCACTGGTATCCTGGACGCTATGGTAAGCTTCACAAATTCGCACCAGATGATGTTGCAAGATAATGTCAAACTCGAGACCATCGAGGGCAACATTGGGGGCCGAAAATCCGTCACAGGCCAGATAGCGTAGTGCTGCAGATGTACTCTTGATATCCGCCGTGACAATTCCAAGGGCCAAGGCTTGATGAAAGTCTACTCCCACCAGCTGGAGATCCTCCAACAGCTTGACGGCAGCCGGATTGCTTTCCTTGATGGAAAATAGTCTCTCCCATAGTAGCAATCGGAATTGTGTCAACAACATCTTGTTGAAGAGTGCTGGCTTGGACTGCAAGTTGGAGAGTCCACCGAGACTAATGTAAACTCTGGGAGCATAATCCATTACAACATTGGTGGACCCCAACTCCTCGTAGCAACGTTCGACGGATTTATTGAACACAGGCCCCACAAACATGGGATTCTTTAATACTTGAAGTATTCCCCTTGTAAGCATGCGGGTATTCGTGGACAATGTGGATGAGTAAGTCCCCTTCAATAGGGCATTGGTTGGGATGCCATCGAGGTCCTGGTTTGGCAACAGGTTAGGTCCTTTCAAGACAATGATGTTTGCCTTGTGAGGGTCAGTCCCAAAAGTGCTGTAGGTCTTTCGAGTCTGATCATCTCCTGCATAGGGTAAGTGATCATTTCGAATATACCAGTCGATACCAGAACCAACCAGAACCAGTAGTACTTGTTTCGCCTTTTCATGGGTAACTGCAATGTCCTGGTAAAATTGTCGAACTATGCTAATCAGGCTGCTGGCCAACTCGGGATTCTTGCCCACCTCGTCAATCACCAGAACCAGTTTTCCCACCGGTTCACTATTGTACGATTTTAATCCCAAGTTCCACCATTTCCATGCCTGGCTATCGCCATTGACGGAACCGGCAATAACCTCCTTGAGCCATTCATAGGCCAGAGCATCCCTGTCACGAGTGTATTGCATGGACAGGTTGGCAATGGCATCATACACTAGACCGTGACCAAGGCTCGCGTCAATCAGAGCCTGCATGCCGAATTGGCATGCCTTGGCATAGTCCTTGACTTGAGGATCCGACTGGATCCTGTGGTTCCCATCATCTCGATCCACGCAATGATAGATGAATGCCAGGTTTTGCCTTCCGAGCTTGTGTGGGATATAGTTTTGAGCAAACCATGTTTTCCCAGATCCACTCTCACCAGAAACAACCAGTGCCGCTCCTTGCAAAGGGTCTGTCGGCGCAAAGTTGACCAAGTCCAAATCACCATTGTTCATGGGCTCGACCAATGTCTCATCCCATGGCAAGACATTGTAGGCGGGTGTGAAGGACCTCGCTGCAGTGTTGATCTTTTCAACCAGCGTGCTGGAAGGGAAAAGTATGGTTTGTATCTTCTCATAGGCCTCGTCTAGATCCGTTTTATCGTAAATGCGACGGCCAAAGCAAAGACTCTCCATGCCTTGGAGGAAGACATCGTCCAGTTTTTGTTGAAATTCGACCCGGGACTTGAGTATGAACCCGCGATCTTCCTCATTCATCATGATCCTCAATTTTAGATCTTGCAGTTTTTCATCGGTAACCACAGAGAGGATGTATTGGGCAAGTTCCAAGAGTGTTTTAGGTTTTGCAGTGATAGTAGTACTGGGCGGCTTGATGGGATCAACCTCAAAATCGTTTCGGCTTCTCTTGGAAGATTTCGTTGATTCCTCGTTCTGGTCGTGTTCTTCCTGTTTGGCCAGTTGGCAAATTCTCTCGCCAAGGGTTTGCTTGTGTTCTTCCCAGGATGGCTTCTTGGTCTCACGACACTCTGTCACCCAAGATTCAATTATTCGTTGCACTTCCTCCTGCATCGGTGATGTTGTACTCATCATCATTCGGGACGAGGAACCTTGACGAGGCAACTGTAAAGCAGTCAAATGTCTTGCTACCTTGGGTTGACAAAGGCAAGCACACGCGAGAAACCTTGTTCCAAGGCCCGCGACGCCAAACCACATCTTTCTGCCGGTATCTTTTTTTGTGGGACTTCCCACCACCAGGATCCTTCGCGACACGCCGTCGTGACCTGATGATGTGTGAGTCGAGACGTGTAGAACCTGGTACACGGTCCACGTGGCAAATCCAAGTACAGGCAAGTACTCTACTACCGGGTCTACCGGGACTGTCGTCCACAGTTGTTCGTGGTTGTTACCTGGTACATGAAAATCCAGATTTTCCAGGACCCCAGGCAGCCCAGTTCGCTCTTTACGTTTTGGAACGAACGTTGATGTGTGTTTCATATCCATTCGCTATCTCTTCTCGGTGGACAGCAGCTACAAGTACAATATATACCGCCAAGAGCCTGGTCCTTCGGAGTAACCCAAAGGTGGCAACAAAACTTCTCGCTTCCAGTCACTCGACTGTATTGGCTTCACGGCTGTGACTCCCAGTATCAACTGTGAGAAGCTTTGGATGATGGTAATTTTTATCCCACTATCCGTGGGAATCGCCATGTACGTGGCCATTGGCAAGACACCCAGTCGACAGGTACGGGAACATGTTACCAGATGACCGAGGGCTCCGAAACATTCGCACGAATCTACAAGACCCACCATGACGACAAGTTCAAGTATCTGAATCACTATATATTTCTATACCTCTACGAGAAGCCCTACGAGAGGGACCAAGTTGACTCATTAATACCGTCAAACCCATTCGCTAACGATCAAGTCGATCCAGAATGCTGGGAGGATATGGTTCAAAAATGCATTTATATGCTTGTGAGCTTCGTCATCCAAAAGTGTTGGGGGAGAGTTGCCCACGACGGAATTGAATTTCAGAATGACAAATGCCGCCCGACCAAGCTTATAACAACACATTAGTAGTGAGGAGAAAGTCCACAAAGACGCATCGGTCACCAAGGGAAGGATGCACCAAAACAGTGGAGAATAAAAAGGCCACAGCATCAGAAACAACAGCCGCAGCCACCAAGACGGACGAGAGAAAAATTTGCTTGCCTCGACTAGCTACCTGTCGTGGCAGACGATAGTTACTACATGGCATTTTGAGGACACATACAAGAACAGCAAGTGCCGTGACGGATTGTGGCCGCCTACCAATCTCCCTAAAGCAAGGTGTCAGTGTTACGATGTATCATCTCAAGTATGGATATGGATCCATGCTCGTCATCGTGTGGGTGCATTTCTCCTCAAGGCCCTCAAGGCAAATGTTGGTTTGTTTCCACGTACGTTGTACCCTCACGGCGGTTATTGCAGTCCCCGACATGAAACATACCAAACTTCATGTCATGTCAACTTGCTACATGGATCCAGATGTCCTTTTCTTGTTCGTTCGTTGCTTGAAAAGTGGGACAGGCACAACTTAAAGAGGGGCCAAATTTTTCCGCCGATCCCAAGCTTCACTTGAGGCATCTCCGCATGAGAGGCACTAAAATCAAGGGGAAACCATATTGAGGACTTGCGGTATCAAAGTGATGTGTAGCTTCCTGGAGTGATGACAGCCGGCATCTGTACCCGGTACCTAGTAGGATCATGCCAAGGAATATGGTGGTCATGTAATAACGAAGGAAGAAAGTCGGACAACCATAGGTTACAGTAGATTGAAAAAAGAAAGCTTTCCAACAAACCAAACAGGGTCTGTAGACCCATGTAGAATTCATCACACTCAGAAATTCTCTGACGAGCTGCCGGAAGAGAAATCGCTGAAATTTGACATTTTTCGAAGGTCATTAAGTAACAATGTCACACCTCATGAGAACTTGGCCAATCGAATCTTCAGCCGTTTTAGTCACTCTGTCGTTTCTTTTGCCAAAAAGTTGTTACCGCGAAAGGTCGCACTTCAACGAAAACAAAAACAACCTTGCACTTCCGTTGAACAAAGAACACACATCAGTCATACATTTTTGCCCACCATTTTGGTAACAACAATGAGTGTTCAACCTGCGGCATTCCTTGTGCACTATCCGATACAATCGACGTGTAGTACAAGCAAATGATCAAGATTCAAAGAAAGAACAAGAAAGGAGCAGACGACAGCAACAACAGCGCTGATGGAAAGCGAAGATATCTTCGTCTCCTCCTCATACTTTTGGTTCTCATCCTGGGCAGAACCTTTCTTCCGCCACTCCTGGTTTCAATCCAGGACCGTGCTCGAAAGTATATCGAACATGGCAAAGGTCCAACCGATTCTTGGAGAGGAGAAATTTTCGAGTCGACATGGTTGTTGGTCAAGTGGCCCTTTTCTTCATCTTCGTCGTCGCCGTCCACGCTCCAAATAAAGAAGGAACAAATAAGCAACAAAACCACTACAATCACATCTCCTACCATGGCTTCAATAAAAAAGAACGAAGAAGAAACACATTTGATGACACCAATTTACAATCAGATTGACAATTACTTTGAAACCATGATGATCTCAAATAATAAAACTGCGATACAATGGCTGCACACCTATTTGCGGTGGCATCATCAAATCAGGACAGAGTATATGGACACGGCACTCTTGGACAGTAATGATGCAACAGCACCGAAAATCGCCATTGTTTACTTTGATCCCAACACTCATAGAAATGGACTGGCGGACAGAATGAGAGACTTGGGCCTACTGCTCGAATTTGCCTCGAAAGAAAACAGAGTCTTGCTCTTAAAGTGGTACGATGCTCCACTCCCCCTGGAGACCTTTTTAGTTCCAAATCTAATGAACTTTACAGTTCCTGATCATCCAACCACAAACACACCGCAGCTTCTTACATCCACCTACGTTCGAGGGTCGATATCGAGTAGCCAACCGAACAGAGTGATCTTGCTACCGTTTGAAGTCGGCAACGTATTTGCCGATCAGTATCGGATATTTTGGCATGCAGTGTTTCGACCATCGGAAGCTGTCCAAACAATGATTGATGCCACGATGCATTCCTTCAACCTGGTACCGGGAGAATTTGATGCGACTCACCTTCGAATAACACATCCAGCATTCCGTGACCAAGGCAGGCACAAATATAGGAAAGAAGGAGGAATCGCCTTGGATGAAGGAAATCAATACAAGTTGGTGGGAACTGATCGGACTATGGCATTGATTGTAGCCATACGTGCCATCCAATGTACCCAATGGGTTGCACAAGAGCATGGTTTTCTCAACAAGACCCATCATCACGACACAACCAAGCCGAAAATATACTTCTTTGGTGACTCTCAAGACTTGGTTCAGGCAGTGCTCAACCCTGATAGTCTGCTTGTTGAGGCAGATGAGTCCGAAAACCACGAACAAAAGTCAGATTTTCTTGTCGACGAATTGTTATTGATTGGTTCATCTATTGACGTGGTTGGTCGTCGTGAAGCCAAGGTTGCTCACTTGCAGAATCGAAAGGAAACTTCTACTGATGCTTTTTTGTCCACCTTTGTTGATTTATACATTGCATCCTACGCGAGGTGTCTCGGGTTGGGAGTTGGTCGGTTCGGTTTTCTCGCTTCAAGAATTTCTGGAACTTCCTGTTCAACAAGGTATCTGAAAGTGACCGCCAAACAAAACTCCAACTGGGGGCTTAAGGTAGTAAATAGGGAGGTTGGAACGTGCGAACTTCCCGTAGTAGTGTGAAGTTATGTTTGGCATTCCAATTCCAGATGTCTTGTGTGGTTATCACAGCGAAGTACACTTCCCTGATTACTCTAGCGCAGGCTTGTATCGCACTTCTTGTCATTGTACTCCTTGTGGTTTCTTCGACATTGATCAAGGTATTTGAAAGTGAGCGATAAAGTAACCAAAACTTGGAGGCTTTGGCTTGTAGACAGGGAGGTTGGGACGTGCAAAGTTCCCTTCGGAGTGTGAAATCAGGGTGGAAAGTACGTCACTTTGATTATTTTTGTACTCTTGTTCCGCACTGCATGATCTCAATCCGCATTGGGATTTCTTGGACAATGATTACCGGTATATGAGATTTACAGAAACAACAAGAATCGATTGTGAGTGATGAGTATGGTGATTAATGATCGAATGAATTGATCAACGTTATTCACTCCATGCCGAGTGTTGCAACACTACCATTCAGGAATAGGCACATGAATCCATGTAATTTCATTGCGACTGCCATAATCTTTCCCTCGCTCATAGTGCCGATAGGTATAACACACGATATAAATCCAAGGTGACAGCTACAATCCTTTTGTTCCACATAATCTCACGAATTTCCAAGAAAAGGCAGGCAATTGTATTTACTACTGGTAGTACCGCTACCGGTATATTGGTAAAAGAGAGGGTTTGGTAGGATTCGTCATGGTCGGGAACTTTTTTGTCGCCATGTGCGCGATAGACATTTAACGGTACGGGCAGATGTACCTGGTAGTTTCGTAGTTTCACGTTCAACGGTTCCCTTTTATCGATTTCGACGAGCGACCACGACTAGAGCAGAAGGCGTTTCCTTGGTCGTACCAAAGCAGAGAAGTCGAACCAACGCCTCGACCAAGATTACTTATTCTTGCTCCCATTGGGGGTGTCCCAATCCCCTGCTTGCATGGTAGTAGACGTTACAATTATACCATGCAAGGTCAACCAAATCGGCCGTCCCGCAAAGCCACACGTCCGGTTGAATGGGAGTCGATTGACCTTGATGTTCTTGAGGAGTCTAGTGATTGGGACCATGATCCATCGATCTTTAATTCTGTTAACCATGCACCAATTGCCTGGTTCGAAGATGATGCGAATTCTCATAACGAAATACAACCCTATGCCTTCCATGATGATACCAATATAGCATGTCAAGAGCATTTGTCTCATAATGCATTACTACCGGTACATGAAATGGTCAACCATGATGACCATTGCGCGACAATGATTGAACCCTTTCCCAGCTGGACGGATGACAGCATTCACATGCACACTAGCTTCCATTCTCCAACAACAAACCAAGTACCCCAAGCCTTATTTCATAATCGCGGCCAAGAATGCCAGCCACTTCCATCTACCCCCAACATTACAAATTCAGCGATCCTTCTTCCTTCCACTTATGGTTCAAACCAAATCTTTTCAGTCCCTGTTGGAACTGCGCATCAACAACTGTCGGGATTACCGCCACCTACAATGAATTTGGATGGTCATCCCTGGAATGCAAATGTTTCTTTACCACATGTACAATTCTTTGGCAATCAAACTCTTGGGATGCACCAACCACAACCACAACAACAACACAACATGTATAATGTCTTGGCCCCTTCCTTGGGTTCCAGTTACCCCAGCTGCCCCAACGGTAATTCAATGTTTCATACCACGACGGATATCCGTCCACAAATAGACCATGCAACCAACGTTCCAAACAGCATGGATTATGCTGATTCGATTGGTCCTACCATTTATTCGAACACCTTCAACTCACTTCTTGGTGTGCCAAGTCCCGACCAAATCTCCCTTTTCCCAAGACCTTTGCAGGACGTAACGATTAACCCACACGGAATGGAGTATATCCCTTCTATATATCCATTCTTGTTGGAGAATGGTAATCCAGATGCAATTCGTTTCTTACACACCCAGAATAATTTTTTAATCGCTCCTGATCCGCTCCCTTTGAATCAAATGGAACCAAAAAGTGATGGTGTCGAAAGGAATCAGTTTTTGAGCAAATTGGCAAGTACAAACGTTTCCCTGTTGGAGAAACAAAGAGAGTATAATCATTGCACACTACAAAGTCATGATAAAGGAATGGGACCAAACCTACCGGCACGGAATGTTGGTTTTCCCGCACCGAAAGGATATCTGGGTGCAAAACGACAGGAAACGAAAACGAAAATGAAAAAGAGAAGTGGCAAACAAAAAAAATGTTCCGGCGACAACATTCGACGACTGATCAAGGCCAACGGACCCATGAATATATATCTAGGACGAGGTGGTACGTCAACGATAAATGAATGTTTCTATCGTTTTGGGATGCGTTTTATACATATTTCCTCATTTGCTCTTCTTGATCATGGCGTCAGCACCAATCCGAGACACTAGTGGCAACAAATTACTGACCCAACTGGTGGATGAAAATCTCAAGGATTATATAATGGCTGATAATGCCGGAAAAACTGCCATTCGGGCCAGTATTCGACAAAGTCTCATCAACCAAGGGTTGAAATTTTACATTATTACCGAAACGGGAGCCTTTCAGGGTAAATGCAGTGATTCCAAGATTGATAGTAAAATTGGTCACGCCTTGAGAGATGCCCCGAAAAAATATTGCAATCTTTGGTTTTGGAAGAGGGATGATATCAAGGACAATGTTTGGAAAAGTTTTGGCAAGGAAGGAGGAAAACTGGAGAAAGGACATATACTCTACAACCAAAAGCCTGAGGTGGAGTATGAAATTGTGGAAGTAAATATTGATAATGGCGACGATGACAAGAGCCATGTTGTTAACTTGAGAACAATGAAAATGGCAAAGGTTTCTGATGGAAAATGGGACTTTGTCGTCCAACGTGCCGCGGACAAAGAAGCCATGAAAGAGAGAAGGAAAGTAATATGTACGGATAGTGATGGGGCAAATGATACTTCGGAATCTGGAGATACGACATCGTATAACAGTAGCACGAACGCAAGCACAGCCGAATCCACATCCCAATCCGATAATGCGCACAATACCACGCAGTACTCGACCGCTAATCAATTTGCGACCATGCCGTTCCTTGGAAATGTCAACATTTCCTTGCGTCATGCAACGGAAGAGGAGGTCGATAATGGCATTGTCCACGCTTTAAATGCTGCTTATACAAGAAATGTGATGAAACCATTGTTTGATCAAGAATCTGGAGACAATAGTGGTGCTCTTCCTCAACAAAGAAATGACCGGCTGCCTTTACGGACCCAAGAAGGCCCATGTAGCCACGATTTGGCAAGCGATACATCAGAAGCGACTGCTGTTGATTCAACGACAGTACCATCTCACAACCTTTGCGATGAACAAATTCAGAACGCAGCGAATGATGAAGGCAGAAAAGTCGAGTGGATTTGGCGTGAAAACCGCACAAGAATGGAGAAACATAGGCCTGAGTCTGTCTTTGGTGATGGAAACGAATGTTGGATTCGGTACGAGAAAGAAATGTCTAGCGCCATTGAAAGTGCATATCAGGCTCAAGGGGGATTAGGCCAGTTCAGATTGTCAAAGTACGAAATTGATTTCAGATTGATGAGACAAACCAACCTCACAACGGGTTATCAGCGACAATTGAAGCGTGTCGTCCTAGGAATTGAGCGTTTGCCTAAGGAGGCAGGGGTAAGCAGGTCAAGTATAGGCAACGAACGCTTGCGTCTGCAAGATTCCGGCGATCCCAATAAAGTGGATGTGCAGACAGACTACGAATTACCGGTAGTTCATCAAGTGTCATCGAGTGCACACCACGATTGGGAGAAACAGAGCAAGACCAATGATTTAACAAGCTCAGTGATCTGGATTTGGCGTGAAAACCGTACAAGAATGGAAAAACACAGACCTGCGTCCGTCTTTGGAGATCCAAAAGAATGTTGGATTCGGTATGAGAATGAAATGTCTAGCGCCATTGAAAGTGCATATCAGGCTCAAGGCGGCTTAGGCCAGTTCAGATTGTCAAAGTACGAAATTGATTTCAGGTCCATGAGACAAAGTAACCTCACGACGGGATATCAGCGCCAGGTTAGGCGTATTGATGAGGAAAAATCAAGACTCAGCGAAGATTTCAAGACTCGCCTGTTGTCAAGGAATGAAATCGCCTTGCTTGTACACGACATGGTGGAAAAGGCAACCCTTCACGATGAAAAATTGACCACAAATTCTGCCACAGGCTTCGCACCAGCAATTGATCCATCGTCGGCAAATCAGGATGGAAAGCCCAACTGAAGGAAAATACACGGCAGTAGCAATGCAAAATAATATCTATTTTATATGATAAATCTATCTACGAGCTCACCACTTTGGTCAGTTAATCAAGCCACGGCTATGAACCCTAATAGCTGCATAAATATCGTAGCTGAAGGTGCATTGGTGTCTAGCCGAAGAATGAAAGTTACCACGTCTAGGCTGCTTCAAAAAAACGGCTGACTCCTGTTTGATCCACGAAACTGTGAGCAGGCTCTCAATTCATTGTTCATTGTTCCCAATGTACTTTCTTCAAATCGATAGCTACAAGAAAGTTTATACAAAATTATTATAAGCGAAAGAGTTCGATTCTTGGGCCAGGTATACTCGCACCTGGCACCTGGTAACCAGGTGCCAGGTACGTTGATCAATACGACCGGAAACGTGTGTCAAGGGGTCATACCCGAATTCTAAAAATGTACATTCTTCTCCTCAGACCCCTGAATTCTTGTGGTGCAGGTTTATTTCCGTTTTTCCGTTTTTCACGGCGACCCGTAATAATAAACGGTAATCAATCAAGGGAAAGAACCCTATTCACAGTCCAATCCAAAGAAGATTGGAATAAATCATGTCTGGTTTGGATAATGAAATATCTACCAATCTAGGTAGTAAAATCAGTACAGATTCCCTTGAGATACATTCAACCTGTCATGAAAGCAACAACAACAACAACGACGAGAACAGCAACGAGGATGACGTGATGCAAGTTGTCGATCAAGCCATTACAGATTCGCAAGGGCACGAGGGTATTTACACCGGTTATATTTTAACCGCAACCATGTTGCCACATGGAAAAGGTTGTATGCAATACACCCAACTTGATCGAAGCTACGATGGAGAATGGATTCAAGGACAACGTCATGGACTAGGAAAAGCAACATTTCCCAATGGCGACTCGTATGATGGCACCTATGTCTATGACAAACGTGAAGGTACGGGTCTAGTACACCAATTCGTGGAAAAATGGTAGGACCTGTGGGCAATTCCCTAATCTTTTCTCTTCATTTCCATTTCAGGACGTGGCCATTACAAATGGAACGATGGTCGGGAATATCATGGCGAATTTTTGAATGATAAACGTCATGGCAAGGGAAAAATGTGGTGGAAGGATGGTGCTGTCTATCAAGGTGACTTTTTCGATGGATTTCGTGACGGGTTTGGTCTTCACGATTTTGCCAATGGTGATCGATACGAAGGGAGTGTAGTAAGGAACAAATTTGATGGAGAGGGTAGTTTTTACTGGGCAAATGGGAAATCGTACCAAGGAGAATGGAAAGATGGCGAAATACATGATGAAAAAGGTTTGAAGAAGGAAGCTGTTGTTGATGATGATGCCATCGTTGGCCAACAATAGACAAATACCACACTATCGAACCCTTGACGAGGACAAAGTGGATAAAACGCAACAATGGATTCGTATTGTGATTATGTTGGAAAAATTTCCGTCGGTTTGGTTTGGACGCCCTTTTCGCCAAAACACTACACTTCTGATGTGATCTTTTTTGTTCTTGCAATCTCCTTTTTCTTGTCCCTTATTCTTCATTCTCCAAAAATCTATGGCAGTTGCACATGACAAAACAAAAATGCTGACACCCTAGGCTGATTTCATCAATTTTGAGTCCATTGGATATATCCCTGGATGGGTATGCCATGTTCGGTTTCGAAAAACTCTTGAGCGTCTGTAAAGTAGATACCACCATTCACCAGACTGGGTACTATTGCCGGAGTGGCATTGATATATTCTGACCATGCCACGTTGAATGTCTCCGTATAGTCGTTTTGAGTTTCATTTCCGGTAGTGTACAGTTGTGGTGAAAGTGCATCAATGTTGGTTTCCACGAAAAAGGATTGCATCAATTGAGAAGCATCGACAAAACCATAGGGCGCTGAATGAGAAATTGTCACAATGACCTTGAACCCATGACTTTTGGCAGTCGCAAACGAGTCACGAAACTTGGCAAGTAGACCAGAATCACCCTCCTCGATATCGTACACAATTCCTACATAGGCGTCCAAATCTCCTTGAACAATGGCGTCATCCAATAGAGACAAGGCCGATTCATTCCAATAGCCAGTAACATCGCCACCGCCAACACTTATAAATTTCTCCCCTTGTAGATCAGAATAGACACTTTCACTTTCGCTCAAAGCCGCATAGATATCAACCCATCCACTAAAGGCGACTGAAAAGGTCCACTGGGCAGTATAATCCGGTATAAGGTTGCCTTCATCAAAATTCGTTGATGACCAGGTCCAAACATAGTGTCCCACATAGTAGTTGTTGAGACTAACCGAGGTGGAATTTGTAGGAGAGGAGAAATTCGTATCACTGGAAGAAGTACAAACATTGGGATCGAATGGAATAGGAGTGCATTTGAGCTTTCCATCACTCGTCGAGTATTCTCGGCTGCAACACCCGTTGGCACATTGCTTGCTCGTGTTGCAAAACACCCAATCACGCATATAACCCTCCACCTCGGGTACATTGGGGAGACAAATATCAGAATTATAACTACTCACAGGGGTGCACTTGAGTTTTCCATCACTAGTCGAGTACCGTGTGCTGCAACAGCCATTGGCACATTGCGAGCTGGCGTTGCAAAACGCCCAATCCCCTAGAGTACCAGTAGTACGATTAGCTGTGGGTGCAGCGGTAGGAGCAGGTTGGGAAAGTTCAGTAGTTGAGGTACCAGCACGACCCGTCTGGAATCCAACAACAAGTCCAACAACAAGTCCAACAATCAAAAAGTCACGCCAACAAAAAAAGCCTCGTGTAGTTCTTGGAGTTTGTATCCCTTGTCAGCTCTCCTACTTGCCCTTGATTCTCCATGTGAAACGATTGCACAGCAGCATGAAGGATAGCTTCATCTTGAGGTACGGGATGCGCAACAATGTAGTCTTCCACAACTGTCACGTTCATGGCCGAAAAGCGGGAATCGACAACCCTTGGATCAAGTTGTTGTTGTCCACTATTTAATAATGGACGTGGGCTTGGCGAAACCACAGTGTCATCCTCACCTTCACTCTCTCCAAAGAGTCCAGCGTCTCCTTTTGGCGTCGCGGGTAATTCCGATTCTTCTCCCCCCGCGGGAAAAATTGGGTTTCTGCGGTTCGCAATCGACAAAGATAATGGTGGGCGATCATCATCGGCTTTATCATCTTCCGGGTCTCCAAACAGACCAGCGTCGAATTTCGCAGACCCATAAAAGTTTGATTTTTTCTCTGAAACCTTCAATGGACTGGGAGTCTGCGTCGTTTCCTTGTTGCAAGCAGGCACCTCCCTGGCGTTGTCGTTGTTTGGGATAGATCCAACCGTAACGTCCATGGCGGCCTCTTGATCAACAACATCATCATCATCGTCGTCATCATTTTCTCCAAAGAGCCCTGCTTGATTATTTTCCTTGTTGGGCATCATCGTAGTAATGTTTGAAAAAGCGACAGGGAAATTATAGGACTCTTAGACAATGGCACCATGGACTTGAACTTCCATGTATTATTGACTGTGACTTGTGACCGTCAAACGTCAAAGCCCTTGCTGTCGTGCTCGTTGTTATTCACTTCTACGTAGTAGGTTAAATTAATCGCTTCACAGTGTGTGCGTTATGGTACAGTACAAGGACCGTGCGAACGGATCTCCCTGGTTCGGTTAATTGCAGTTAAAGATACGTATTGGACATGGTAAACATATTGTTATTTAGGATGAGTATTTTGTGTAGTAGGCATGGACCTACGTGAGCATGACAACACGTTTTGCTTTCCTCCATGACGTCACTGCCGCGAAGGTTGCGCAGCTTCGCACTGGATAGGAACGAGTCTTTGGCCGTCCGGGTTTTGGTTCGGATAGACTGGGATGATGACGTGTCTTTTTTGGAGCGGACTCGCCACATTGTTTGTTTTTCTGTTTCTCCATGAATCGTTTATCACATGAACGTACATTCCAAACAACATGTGTCGCTGGCTGGCTGCTCCGTCGCACGTGTTGCTTCTATTGTCAGGATGAAACATTTGCTTTTAAATGTTACCATGAATCAATAGTGAGTATAAGATCATACAGAATGTAAACAAGTGTGTTGGTACTTGCAACCAGGGGAAAAGAGGGCATTTCTTTACAGTGAATTGGCAACACAATCAAGAACAAGAAGTTGTTAGGTCTGACTCCACTGGATGTACCCCTGGATCGATATTCCATACTCATTCAGGAAAAAGTTCTTGGCATCCGAAAAATGTTTTCCACCCATTACCAAGCCTGGTACGATAGCCGGGCGAGCATCTTTGTAATTGGACCACAAAATCCCACTGCTCTCGATGTAGAGATTACTGGTTTCAGAGCCAGAGGAGTAAAGCAGGGGGGAAATGACGTCAATGTTGCTATCATTCAAAAACGCTGTCATCAATTCAGCACCATCCACAAAACCATAGGGAGCTGAACTAGACGTGGTGATCATAACCTTCAGTCCGCTGCCCTTTGCAATCGCAAATGAATCAAGGAAGTGTCCGGCAAGTCCAGAGTCTCCGGAAATGATTGAATACAGAATGCCATCATAGGATCCAAGCAGCCCTGAAAGAGTCGCATTCGCAAGCATCAGCAGAGCATCTTCACTCCATTTTCCACTGTCTGATCCTCCTCCAAACGCAATAATCTTTTCTCCACGAAGTCTTGGATATACTTTTTCGCTGTCCGAAAGTGCATTATTGATGTCGGTCCACCCACTGAAGGCAATTGAAAAGCTCTCGTTGGGATCATCCTGTATATTTGCTCCATCGCCCCATGTCCACATATAGGATCCAATATATGGGAGATTCTCTGTGGAGGAAGAAGCAGAATCATTGGCTGGGGACATTGGCGGTGAATTGCTACTAATGCAAGCAGTTGAATTCAGGAATTCAACTGGAATGCACTTGGATATGCCATCGCTGGTCGAGTATGAGTTGCTGCAACAACGTCTGGCACATTCGATGCTCAAGTCGCACGTCATGTCGCTGGCAAGGGATTCAGTGGCAACGACTACCTTCGAGGTTGGTGCTGTAGTAGGAGGGTCCTGAGTGGGACTGTTCTTACGTGACAAGAATATTGCCGAGCCAGCTCCAACTAACAACACTGCCAGTGTAATCAAAAATCCCCTTCGTTGACCTCGCTTTTTAATGTCGTCGTCTCTGCTTTTTTCTTCGTGGTATAGTTCATCTTTATCAACAACGGCATGCACAATGGCATGAGGGATGTCTGGTTCGGGGAGTACTAACTGAGCTTCAATCATCAATTCCGGATCATCTTCAAGAATAGCTTGATTCTTGCCACCTGATCCAAATGCTCCAATCATTGAAGCATTAGAAGTACGAGTGTCGTCAGGTGACGGTGAAGTTTGCTTGGACAAGGAATTTCGAGCTCCCGATTCATCACTATTCATGCTGACTCCAGCTAAGCGAAGAGCTAAGAAATTCATCCATCATGCAGGCCGAGGCAGTGAGTGACAAGTATTCAAGAATATGACAGCAATCGAGAAATCGCGCATGTATGGATACAACAAAAGCCGCCCGGTGGTAAAGTTCTTGTCGAACAGCCAAAGTCACCGCAATGACCCTTTTGAGAAACAAAACCTACCTTGCTTCGCAGATAGACGGACGTCTTTGTCCTTCTTATTCTCTGTTTCGTCTTCAATGTCGGGAGGTACATATTCATCATTCGTTGACAACCTGGTGAGCTTTTCAGTGCCAGCCCTTTTTTCGTTTCCCAATGTATTGTTGCTGCTTGAAGTGGCAGTAGTGCTGCTCTCCTCACTAATGGCACTTGCCAGTATTAAAGAAGTATTTTTCTTCTCAGCAGCCGCATGTAGTGAAAGAACAAAGCTCTTGTTGGCGTGCTTGTCATCTTCATCTGTAATGGACTTGCTCATGGTTGGCTAGACAAGCAAGACAAGTGAGAGTGCTTCTTTATGGGAACAAGCAAAGAATAGTCAACTTGTCGTAGTGGTGGCCCTCGGCTGTTTTGGTGTTGCTACTAAAGTCCCTACGAACCAGGGTTGTTGGAGAACAAGTCGTTGTTGACTGCGTGGTACTAGCTCCCTGGCTGTCCACTCGAAGAATTTTATGATGAACCTGATCAAGAAGCTTCTTCTTCAGACAGAGTCAAAATGATAACAACCGCCACGCATGCACCGTCCTTGCCAAGAAGCAAGAAGGGGCTAAGCAGTCAAGCATGTTCATTTTCTGCACCTGGTGCTATGCTGCCTTCTCAAAGAGAAGTGTCTTGCATGCAAACGCTTTTTTGGTCAGTCGTAGGTCGCGGGATTTCAAACGATTCCGTGAGTATCATCCTGTGCAAATCTTGAACTTTCTTGTCGTTCGACATATCGAACTTCGACCGCTGGACGAGTTGAAGTTGCCTGTCCGGCAATCTACATCCACTAGAACTACTTTTTCTCCTGTTGTTCACGCGAGACTTCGCCAGCAATAGCCTTGACTGTGAAATCGACGACGACGATGATAATTCCGTAAATCTATTATGCCGATAGTTACTTATCGCTGGTGGTGACGGACTCGTTTGAGACGAGAAGGTTTGGCTCCGGGACGTTTTCGATTCCCGACGAAGCAAATTACGAATCGTCCAGATGTAGACGTGATCATCGATCACTTTCATATAACGACGCAAGAGATCGATGTTGTTTATTTACCTTAAAAGGAGGCTTTTGGAATCAAGAGAAAAAAACCAAGATACCACTTCATCGTTGACGCCACGAGTCTTGCGCAACGCTTTTCATTTTCACAGCTCGTAGCTCGAGAAGTTACCAGTATGTATTGTTTAGCCGTACCTATACCTGGTATAACGTAAGATACCTAGATGCATGGACTGGTAGAAGCTCATTTGCTAATCGCAGTGGGTGACAATTTGTCGTCAATCAACTACAAAGTGTGAACCGATACCTGTTTCTCCTGATGTCTCTTGAATGCCGCCGGTGCGGATGATGCTCTATGGCTGCCACCCTTTCTTTTGATCAAGAAGCAACATGGGAAATTTTTTGCTAAATTGTTTACATCCATCCAAAATGTTCGACCAACTGGCGACCAAGTGCCCTCACGCAACGCGGGCAAAACATCAAGACATTTTCCTCCCCCTGGACCTCTCCTAATCACGCTTTGCCGTCATGATCTCAAAACGCGAGAGGAAACGAGGATCATTGGCTTCGCCCTTGTACTCGTCCAAACGATTGGCAAGAATCATGCGCCACTTGCGATCCAGCTCCTTCAAGTCCTGTTTGTTGGACTCTGGAATGCAAATCCAGCTGATGATAAGGGCGGCCAAAGAGGTCCAGCCGCAAATTTGGAACTTGGGAACATCCCCGATGTAGTTGAAGAGAATCGAGGCCAAGAGTGCACCGCACTTGCCCAATGCAGCGGAAGTACCGTGGCATAGACTCCTCTGACTGGTAGGGAAGATTTCCGAGGGAATCAAAAAGGTTGTGCAGTTGGGACCCAACTGTCCAAAGAAGGAAGATAACATGTACAAAGTAACCAAAGCCCCACTGGAAATGTGTTCATAGGAATAGGCGACGGCAAGGAACAAGATTCCAGAGAGCAAAAAACCAATCTGCTGCAACCAGAAGCGCCCAACCTTGTCCACGAGGAGTGCCGCACCGTAGTAACCCACCAATGCAACGGCAGCGTTCAACGTAGTAGCCCAACCGAGTTGAGTCAATGTGGTGTTTTCTCCTGTCAATGCAGTAATAAAGGTACTCTGGAACAGCTTGTTTCCGTAGAAAGAGATGTCCCACAGGAACCAGGTCATACATGTACCAAAAAGACGCATTCCAAAGTGACGGAGCAATAGCATCGTAGTATCTCGGGGTTCGCCAATGGGAATGATTTCATCTTCGCCGGAGGACGGTTGCTCTTCGCGTTCTTCATCACTCTTGTCGATGTCCTTCGAGTCCGTGGCCTTCTTGTTCTCGTGAAAGGACTCTCTGATAGACTTGCGCTTCTCCATATCATCCTTCCAGGCCTCAGACTCTTGCAAGAGCTTGATGCGACTTCCCAGGACAAAGATCAGGATCATGGCTCCCACGGCGTAGGTAACGTACCAGACAATCTCGAGTTTCTTGGTATCGTAGGTACTGCCAGTTTGTCCAGTGAAGATGAGCATGAGTGTCATAATGATCGAGTTGACAACAATACCCAACCCTTGTCCAGTAAAGACCAACTGAACGGAACGTCCACGCAGCTCCTGGGTAGGAACAACTTTTGTACTTGTCTTGGAATCGGGGTTGACATCCCACTGCATAGCCTTCTCCGAGGCCGAACTCGCCGACATGGGGTACTCTCCACCAACACCAACACCGAAGATTGCTAGCAAGACTGCCGTGGCAACAAAGAGAGTATGGGGGTCATTGGGAATCATCGAACCAATGAGTGTGATGAAAACCGCTCCCAAGGCCATAATGGTTGCGGTCGTGATACTTCCACGACGGCGACCAATGTACGCGGCGATGCAACCAAAACCAATCTGGCCGACAATCACTCCGAGTACGACACTGTAGGACAGGGACTGAGTCAATTGCGTCCTACAGGCAGTGGCCTCTTTCCCCCAGCATTCGGGGTAGATCTGCTTCCAAAGGGGTTTCATGGTACCAACGCTAAAGAGAATGTAACTCTCTCCAAAGAGACCCATTCCGGGCCAAAACGCATGGACCACATAGGCGTGCAAGCGATCTAGGATCGAGACTTGTGCCGGTGACCCCTTTACGACGGGCGGTGCAGGTGCAGGGTCGGAATCCAACTGCTTTCCGACTTCGGCATCGTGGTTTTCTTCCATTGCTTCCGACATAGTCACTCTTTTGCGCAATGAATGAGAGCGTTCGCAAAAGATTCGTTTTTGTGGGAGGAGAGTGAGCGAGGTGAGTGAGTGAGACAATATCATGTCGAAGATTCTGTCACAACGGTGACATCGAAGTGACATCCTACCCGAACCGAAATTTCGTTCGGCTGTGACTCACATGCAACTGAGGCATGTCTATTTTGCTATTTGTAGGACGCGGAGACGGATGTGATGGAAGCAAAGGTCCCTCGTCATTAATTTAATTGGAACTGCACCCTTCGCAACGTCTTTTCAATCACAGTTTGACTCGACCAGCATTGGGTGCCAAGTACAAGTACCTGGTACATGTACCATGTAACACATACCGGACCTTCTGTCAAGGGCTATAACAAGAAAAACTGCCCAATTTTGTCCATCCGTTAAAATCGCACTTTCGTGGTTCGCAAAGAATACTTGGTACCAGTAGTAGTCTACCTGGTCGGTATACAGGTACATGACAGAAATATGAATTGGTTTGGCTTACTCACTGTTAGTGGTATCTGTTTTACGCATATAGTTGTAGTCAAGTAAAATAAAAAGGACTATTACCCGGTCCAACTTATACCAACAACCACCAAAAACAAAAGAAATTAAGCAATAGCAAAAGCAAACACCACACAAGTACTGCGGTGTGAAACTACAATGGGTAGTGTCGTGGGACAGAGAGCCTCGCCTTGGACTATTCTCGTTGCAACTGTGCTACATAATTTGTATTATTTTAAAAGAGTTGAAATTCATCGTCACTGTCAATCCCCAACTCGGCCAAAGTTGCAGATATAGTTGTTCGACGACTTTTGGATTTTTCTTTTTCGGCCTTGATTTCCATTTTGGATTTGCGGGGTGGTCCACCCCGGTCCAAATCTGACAAGTAAAATTTGGATTGTTGTTGGTCGGTCGTCTTGTTCTTGCGACTCTTTTTGGTGGTGGTTTTGGTCGTTTTAGTAGTATTGGTCTGGCTATCTTTGTCACTAGGACAATCGTCAATAAAGGAGGATTGTGAATCCTCATTGTTGTTGTTGATGGAGGATTGTGATTCGTCGCCTGGTCCAGGTGAGCCATCTGGTCCAAACTCATCCACTGACGAAAATGACGCATGCAAGGAATGAGATGAATCATGGAGTAGAGGAAGTGGGATATTGGAAAGGGTATCCATTTCAATCAAGCATTCCGTCTGTTCATCTCCTGTCAAGGTTGGTTTCCAGGGTGCCGGCCAGCGTTTGTGTCGTACCCGAAATAAATCCATGTCCTCGAACCAAGCATGATTCAAAACGTCATCCATTCCACCGGCCAGCATGCCCAATCGTCGAATGGGATCCTTTTCGAGTAGTTGCTCGACCAAGTCGTGTAAACTGGCACTATAAATATCCGTATTGCCGCCGGACAAGGGATAGTAGTTGTCTTGACAAATGGACTTGTACAGAGTAACTTGATCCATGCCATCAAAGTAAAAAGGATTCTCACCGGAAATCATTTCGTAGAGTGTAATACCCAATGCCCAATAATCGACGGCCCGATTATGTCCCGAAATCATGATAATTTCCGGTGCCACATAATTGGGGGTACCACAAAAGGTAAAGGTGATGTCCGGGCATAATTTGGCAAAGCCAAAATCGACCAACATGGGATATCCATCGACATCAATCATGATATTTTCTGGCTTTAAATCTCGAAAGATAATTTGATGGCTGTGCATGTATCCCAACGTGTCTGCGACGACCATGGTATAGAATTTGGCATGGTCTTCGGGCATGCCTGCTTTCCACGTTCCATCCCCTTGATCGTGATAGATTCGTTCCCAAAGGTCACCACCTGGAATCAATTCCAGAAGCATGTACATATTCTGTTCATCTTCGTAGGTATGAATCAAGTCCACAATTTGTCTATGTTCAATTTGTCTCATGATTTCAATTTCTTGTTGAATGGAAAACAAGGCATCGGTGCCACGATTGTCATCTTCTTTTCGTTGTGACTTGAGTGCAAATTTGTGTTTGAGTTCCTTGGTTTTGAGAATATCCGTGGCGACGAGCCAGACTTCTCCAAATTCTCCTTCTCCCAATAGTCTGATTTTTTCCAAATCTTCCAAGGTGACTTTATCTTGAACGTATTGTCGAATGAGTTGGCGTCGCTCCGACAAGGAAGGTGTCTGGCTGCTGCTGGGATGTCGCTTGGTCTTGTTGGTGATACTACTATCCTTGGTGGTCGTGGTCGATGGAGTATCATTTTTCTGGGGAGAAGTACCGGTAGTTTCATCATCACTCAAAAGTTGGTCGTGGGTGACGGGTAAAATGGCAATGGATGCATCCTCACCATCCAAGGCGGTAACTTCTAATCCATCTTTTCGGCAAAGGGTAGCCTGACCTTCCTTATCCGTCGTTTCTTGCAATTGCTCATGTCCAAAGATATCTCCCGTCGCAAAGTGTTGTGATTTTCCTGCCGACGATACCGCCACTTTGCCCTCTCGTACCACGTACAGGGCGGGTTGATCTTGCGGTTGCACATGAAAGGCATTACTTAGTGTGACATGGCATTGTTCCGTTACTGCCTTGGAGAATCGGGCCCGGACTTTGTGAGAGAGTTGGGCTCGTTTGATCAAGGCGACATTTAATAATCCATAGAGATCCTTGAGATTTTGTAGGCGAGTCGGGCCTAGAATTTGTTCGATGTGGGAGCGGTTGATTCGAAAGAGTACTCCCTGGTCTGAGGAGGCAGTCATGATGGTTTGTGTACAAACAATACTTCGACGGGGCAGTGATCCAATCAAGGCCCGTTCTCCAAAGTAATCTCCCGGATGTAATTCCGTATGGAGCGTTTCATTGCGGTTTCGGACCATCATTTGACCCGAGTGAAGAATAAAAAAGGTAGTATCTTCTGGTGCATCAAAGGAATCTCCACGTTGAAATTCAATTCTGGTCATGACCGAAGCCATTCGACGGAGCAAGTCTTGCACTTCATCATCATTCTCATTTTCTGAAGGTTGGGTTGACGGAAATACAAAAAGATTTTGCAAAAAATCCACTTGCATCAAGGCTTGTCGTTTTTCTTGTTCGGCTTGCTTGGAATAGAGATATACCAGTCCTCGAAAGGTGGTTGGTTCCAACTTGAGTAATACAGCGCCCTTTTGACTTTGATGGGAGGAATCGAGGTCTACCGACACGGTGACAGTAGACGGTGCTGGATACAAGAGCGACTGTTCTCCAAAACAATCTCGTGCCGTGGCAGTCGCAGCAATGCTGCCATCAGCATAAAAGGCAATGGACCCGGATTCAACGATATGAAAGGCTTGTGCCTGTGAATCCCTTGTGTTATTTGTTGTTTGGTTGGAATTGTTACTGGCATTGTCCATGGAATCGGTCGCATGCCACAAGACATGTCCCATGTCTAGTTGAACGACTTGAAAGGCTCGGATGAGTGCCTCTAGTGACTCTTGCGTTCGAGCCTTGCCATTGATTCGAAAGGCGGCAAAAATAAAATTGCGATCCACAATTTCTTGAATGAGTTGTCGTTGATGGGGCGTTTTGGGTCCATGATCTGGTGGAACAAAGTTGTCGAGGTCCATGGCGGTAGCCTTGACATCGGTATAGACCATTCGTGCCCCCACTTGGTAACGATTATGTTGATGGTTTGTTTGCGAGGATTCATTCTCTTCAAATTGTAATTTGGTGTCGTGCCATTTTTTGCGACGAGTTTCCTTGTTGATTTGCAACAAAAGCTTTCTTTGGGCTTCTTTGGCCGAGACTTTGGCTTTGAGTTCCTTGCGTTGCTCAAAGTGTGATTTGATGCCTTGTATTCTGCGGTTGGTCGAGGTGGAAAGAATGAGTTGCTTGACTTCTTGGGGACTGAGCAAGAGTCGAACGGCTTGTTTCTTGGGTGAATCAAAGACTTTGACTCGACCGACCAAGGAGGTTCCAATGCTTCGTCGTTGGGCAACGGCCGAGAGTGACGCTCCATCCAAACGTTGGTGATGACTAGACATGCGAAGGGGAGAGAGATCGAGATCATTGTCCGCTTCCATCTCGTCAATGGATGACGGAATGTTGGCACCACCGCCCACATCCATGGCACTCCCACCACTACCACTTCCACCTTCAAATTTGTGGAACCGTTCGGCAAGTTTGACACTGAGACGCTTCTTGGAGGCCTTGCCAGACAGTGGCGTCAATAGGATGGATTGCGGCATGGTCTGTGACTGTGTATGTGTCTGTGCATGCGACTGTGTTGCTGGCAGGAAACTGGTCCGCCGATTGTGGTCGCTCGAGTAGCCAAGACCTGACGCGGAATTTGTCAGGGAATGCGCACTGTGAGTGCTCAGAGTGTGGAGTGATCCACTGTTGGCACTCAAGCTAAGAACACCACTCGGAGGTCGTTGACGACGTTTCGCAGCTGCCGGCGATGGTGGGGAACCATCCTCCGATCCAGGACTTGTCGTGGTCACAGTTAGCGGGAGTGGAGTGAGATCTTGCAAACCCTGCAAGGACAAATCCGTTGGATTTGGTTCTGCCATGGTCATTTTGGCAACAATCTGTGTGAATATGATGCGTGTATGCGAGGATGTGAGGATGTGAGGAAGTGGTCTGTGCTATGGAGGATGTGGGACTGTTCTGTGATGTGAATACAAGTACACTTGTACTTCCGTCGAAACTTGTCAATGTATATGGAGGAATGCAATATATGAAAGGAAAACGGCAATGCACAGAAACAACGCGGGGCTTGTGTGTTTTCGGTGGATGGGTTTGGTGTAGTACGAGGAAATGCGCAGGCAGTCGCTGTGTCGCGAAGGCATCCAAGTCACGCAGTTTGGGATCTGCAAAAACCGTATTAAATGATGGAAAACTCAAGACTCTCTATAGCCCCAGTAGGCCTTTGTGGTGTGGCTACGACGATCCTCAATCCCTAGTGGCATAATTCTTCGGATGCAACCTGCGGAGTCAGGAACCTGGTAGAGAAGGCACTTATGGCCTGTTTTCCCTTGCATTTCTGCTTTACCATGGTTCACAGACAGGGCGCTAATCTCACGGCTGTTCAAGGAGCAATTATACGGTCATGCCATATAAGGGTGTCCCAGTGCAAGAAGAAATTTCTGCATTTAACACTATCACAGTTAAGAAATTTGTTTTAGAAATGCCCAGAACGGAATGCACTCCTTCGGCATTCCCGAGGATCTGTCGCACTTCCCATGTTCACACACAGAACTTGCATGCACTTTACAGATTTATAGGATGATGATTATGCCTACACTTGTACCAGGGAAGTTCTATTATCGCCCGGAGAAGGAATGGCCTACCGGTACACCTGGAACCAGTACCAGGTACCTGGTACGAGGTACGGTAGTTAGGTACCTGGAACCACGTACGGCATTCCAGGGCCGACAATCGTGTATGTAGTCATATGCATGGGTATGGATATAAGAGATACATCATTCTATCATGCCCTGCAGATGGACGGTCAGGCGAGCGCCATCGTTGAAGACGCGTGTCGATATCCGATGCGATGCGATGCGATGCGATGCCAATCATCAACACACACACATCAACATATAAAAAAAGGGAATCCTCGGGTGGTCTCCATTCCATTCAGTTCCAATCATCATCACTGTCAACAAAAACAACTACCACTACAACTACTACTAATACTACTAACACTTCTACATGATAGCACCAAGACTACCTGCCGTTCTACCAGCAGCACTACTACCGTTACTCCTACTTCAAGCCCAAATCCAACCTGCCACGGCATGGCCTTTTTCATCTCGTGATCGACCCATGATTGTCGTGTCCCAAGTACCATCGGTACAGGTACGATCGACATGGCAATCCCTTCGAGGTGGTCATTCCTCCTCCTCATTGGGACAGTATCATCACAACCATCATTCTTATAATTATCATTCTTCCAAGGCACACCAATTCATCCCATCCTCCACCATAACCACAACTCCTTCGCCAAGTCCCACAGCACTCGCTCTGGCCATGGATGAAGATTCCATGGGGAAAGATACGGATAGTACTACTGATAACACTGATAACGGTAATACTACTACGACCATTTCACCACCGACAACAACAACAACAATTACAACAACAACAACACTACCCCTCGAGTACAATGCCAGTTGTGCCGATCCAGCGAGCCTGTCAACGGATCGATTATTGCATATCCTACAAACCAATCCCGACATGGGACTGGATACGAATCAAGTCCAAGCCCGATTACAACAATATGGTACCAATACCTTGATTGCTCCCTCCAAAGCGTCCCTGTGGCAATTAATTGCCGAACAATTCCAAGATCGACTCGTTCAAATCTTGGTCTTGGTAGCCATCGTATCCTCCATTTTTTCCGTATTGGAATATGATGGAGAATCCTTATTGCATGCCTTTGTGGAACCCATGGTTATTATTGCCATTTTAATCATGAATGCCGCCGTGGGAGTATGGCAAACCCAATCGGCATCGGATAGTTTAGATGCCTTGCAAAAATTACAACCCACTCTGTGTTGTCCCTTGCGCAATGGAGATTGGCAAGTCCAAATTCCGGCATCTGAACTCGTCCCCGGAGATATTTTACAATTACGCGTGGGAGACAAGATTCCTGCCGATGCCCGCGTCTTGAAATTGCAATCGTCCACCCTCCAAGTCGATGAAACCGCCCTGACGGGAGAATCTGTTACTGTTGGCAAATTGGTAGGGCCAGAAGGTATATCCGAACCCAATTCCCCCTTGCAAGGCCAACGGGGCATGGTCTTTTCGGGAACCATGGTCACCTCGGGCAATGCCCTGGCCGTTGTCGTCCAAACGGGAATGGATACGCAATTTGGAAAAATCCAAAAGGGTGTTTCCATGGCGGCCAGTGAATCTACCAAGACCCCCCTGGCCATTAAATTGGATGAATTTGGCAATACCCTTACCATTGTCATTGGGGCCATTTGTTTAGCGGTATGGATTGTGAGTATCCCCAAAATGAATGATGCATCCTTTGGCAATGTCTGGGAAGGAGCCATTTACTATGCCAAAGTGGCCGTCGCCTTGGGTGTAGCGGCGATTCCCGAAGGATTGCCAGCAGTCATTACCTTGTGCTTGAGTTTGGGTACCCGACGCATGGCACAAAGGAATGTGATTGTCCGCAAACTTCCTTCGGTAGAGACTCTGGGATGCACATCGGTCATTTGCACGGACAAAACTGGAACTCTCACCACCAATGAAATGACAGCTGTCAGTTTGGTACTACTAGAAAAAGACAATGGAGTGGTAGAACACACAATTGAAGGAACATCGTATTCACCTTTGGGTCGAATTGATGGTATCCCCTACAAAACTGAAGTCCAGAAGAACGCACAAGGGGCCATTGCCGATATCGCCGCTGTTTCGGCGCTATGTAACGATGCCAAAATCCTAGGGAATGATGGAGCATATGAGGATCAAAGTGATGATGAAGACGTGGTTGATAGGGATGGAAGTACCATTGCCAAAATTCATCGACCACACAAGGGTTCCAAAAAGAAGAAAGATGTCATAGAAAAAGTATACGAGCGAACCGGTGAACCAACCGAGGCTGCGCTGTGTGTCCTGGCAGAAAAACTTGGAGGAATGTCCCACTATGACGAAGGAGAACATTTCTCCAGTCAAGGAGGATTTCATATTCATGTGCCGCCCAGTGTCCTTGCCAGCGCTAATGTGGACTCGTGGAGGGAAACTTGTCCAAGACGTGCCACACTCGAATTCAATCGAGATCGCAAAAGCATGTCGGTATTAGCTGACTTTTCGAAACGTCGCCCTGGAACCAAGAATCAAAATCGACTTTTGGTCAAGGGTGCACCAAACCTATTGTTGGAACGATGTACTCACGTCAAGTATCGTGATGGCACAGTGGTCAAGTTAACAGGACAATTGCGTCGGGAGCTTCAGGTCAAGGTAACTGAACTCGCCACACGGCCCTTGCGTTGTCTCGCGCTGGCCGTAAAAGATCGACTGGACCCTAGTTTGGCCAAATTTGATGGCCAAGATCCTTCCAATCACCCTTTACTTAAGGATTCCTCCTACTACAAGGATATTGAAAGTGGATTGACATTGGTCGGCATTGTTGGAATTAAAGATCCCGCTCGACCCGAAGTAGCCGATAGCATCGAAAAGTGTCGGAAGGCAGGGATCCGAGTCATTATGATTACCGGGGATGCACGAGACACTGCTATTGCTATTGCCAAAGACGTCCACATCTTCCCAGTTGATGCCGATATCACTACCCTCAAGGCCTACGAAGGGCGAGAATTCTTTTTGAAATCTCAGATGGAGCAATTAGATATTTTACGAACCGATAATATTGTCTTTTGTCGTGCCGAACCTGCCGATAAACAAAAACTCGTCAAGATGCTACAAGGCCTTGGGGAGATCACAGCCATGACAGGCGATGGAGTCAATGATGCACCTGCCTTGCAGCAGGCTGCTATTGGTGTGGCGATGGGAACCGGAACAGAAGTTAGCAAAGAAGCAGCCGATATGATTCTCGCTGACGACAACTTTTCAACCATTGTTAGCGCTGTCGAGGAAGGACGAACGATCTATGCCAACATGCAAGCTTTTATTTGTTTCTTGATATCATGCAATATCGGGGAAATATGTGCCATTTTTTTTGCCACGCTGGCAGGATTTCCAGAACCGTTGACTGCCATGCATTTGCTATGGGTCAACCTAGTCACAGATGGGCCACCCGCTACGGCCTTGGGTTTTAATCCTCCCTCACCAGACTTGATGGAATCGCCTCCACGACCAAGCGACGAACCCATCATGACTAGGTGGCTCCTCACGCGGTATTGTATCACCGGCCTATATGTCGGCCTCGCAACGATTGGAATTTTTGTACAACACTATCTGAGTCAAGGAATCTCCTTGGCTGAACTAGCTAACTGGAGTCAATGTGGATCTTTCTGGACACCCTCCGAGGGAGGCGCAGAAATGTGCTCGACTCTATTTAAGGAGTCTGGTCGGGTGTTACCACAGACTTTGGCACTAACGACTCTGGTCTGCATGGAAATGCTAAAGGCTCTTTCCGCTGTGTCTGTCGACAACTCGATCTTTCGAGTAGGACCTCAAAGCAACAAGTGGTTGCTGTTGGGTGTATCGGGCCCTTTCCTGTTGCATCTACTGGTTCTCTATAGTTCTAAGATTGGGTTGGGTGGTATTGGCGAAAGTTTTGGATTGGTACGTGGTAGGCTTTGTGAACGATCGGAGCTCACTGGATTTTAAGAAACTCACTGTCACTTTTGTTTCCATTTCGGTTCTACGGCAGGTGCCTCTTACTTTGGATGATTGGGTCACTGTGGCAATGTTTGCCACACCCATTCTGTTTGTTGACGAGATTTTGAAGGCAATTGGTAGACGATTGAATCAAGAAAAGAATGAAAAGTTAGCTGAGCACCGATCGACCTGGTGATGAAAAATCATGGCTACACTCAATACTGACAAGATGATTTCGTGATCGCTGCATTCATTATCGGAAAACGAGAATTTTATGTGAGGTCCAATCAGAAGATGACACCATCTCCCAAATGACAGTTTAATGGTTGTCAATCAAACACTCATCATCAAATAAAAGTAATAGCGCATGTACTTGATCATGTTCGAAAACAATCGATAGTTTTTTTCAAAAGTCGAAGTGGAAGTGGAAATGATCGAAACAATATGTCATAAAAACATGCCTTCCCTCAACCAAAAGGTGCAGCAGCTCGTTGAAAGACTCGAATTTGAGTCCCTGGACCAGCATCGTCGCTCCGTACTCGGCAAACAGTGGCAACGCAGATACACGGAGATAATCAGGCAAGGGATCTGTTTCACAACATCTATCCGTCATTCCATAGAAACAATATTACAAAGATTGTTTCCAAAAGGGTGTCAATGATAAAATTCCCTTCTAAAAACCATCCACTCGATCTTGAATCGGGACATTTGATGTTCAAATGGGTGAAATCCTCAAGTCTTTTTCCTGTACTGTTGATTTGTTCTATTTGCTGCTGGGTCTGGTAGCCATCCTTGTTTCGAATTAAGATTTTTCGATGTGACAAAAGGCCTCGGTACCAACAATCAAACAAAAGCCATCTTCAAGTCAGAGAATGTTCATGGTTTGCTCATTTTGGCTTGATGAGATCCTCACGAAAAAAATCTCCTACCTCACTGGCTGGCGCAAGGATACCTAATCTCACTATCCATCGTGGACGCTGTCCTTGTGTCTGTCATCAGGTAAAAGGGAGGGTAGCAAATGACTCTTCTTGTGCCTTTGGTAGATGACTGCCTGGGTAAAAATTACCAAAGGATAGCGTATTGTGCTGTGAATCGTTCTCGTGGCGTGACAAGACTGAAACTAATTGCGCTCTCCACCTGCCACGGCGCTGGTCGATTCGCGGAAAGCAGAGATTCATGTCCCACTGGAAGATACCGGTAAAATGGAATCGTGTGAGAAAAGTGTGTAGAAAATGGTACCATGTCACACCTTCGGAAATTTAATTAAGGGTCCCGAGTATGTTACCGGCTTGAGTTATTGGTTGGAAATTGGTTGACGTGAGTAGAATTCGAGTCAGGCGATTAATTGGTCGTGATCAAGAACAAGACCTACCGGTAGAGTGGTCCAAACGAAGAATCAGGGCCCACAAAACAGCTCACCAACCAAACGCATTGCCATCGTCTAAAAAGCGATAGAGGACTTTTCCTCGAACTACTAAATGTTGAACAAAACCATGAAATTGGCACTAGTGGCAATTTCGCTTCTTGAGGCGACTTCTTGTCCACTTCGAAGCGCCCTTCTTGTTTGTGCTGGTATAGCTCATGCTCAAAGTCACAATACTGTGCTGACACAACCAATCAGAAGCACCCACAATCTTCGTGGTGGAGGACGAAAGAGTAACGCCATCGAAGACATTGTCACAAACACTGAACAGCGTTGGTCCATCGATGCAACAAGAGATGACCATGCTTATCATCAGGTTTCTTCTCACAGCAAGAAAGACGTTGCTCGATTGTCCAATCGTCGACAAACTAAGGAAGACGACAGTAGTGGCAACAGCACTGGTGGTGAAACCACCGGTGGCACTGATCCACCTTCCACAGGCACATGTGGAGATGGAAATCGCGGTGATGGAATCTGTGCCGATGGTACCTGCTGCTCACAGTATGGCTATTGCGGTAATGGCAAAGACTTTTGTGGGAACAACAATGACGCTGGAACAACGGATGGCAACAGCAATGGGAGTGGAACCACCGGTGGCACTGATCCACCTTCCACAGGCACATGTGGAGATGGAAATCGCGGTGATGGAATCTGTGCCGATGGTACCTGCTGCTCACAGTATGGCTATTGCGGTAATGGCAAAGACTTTTGT
>SWEM01000300.1:0-36972 GCA_019593585.1 Nitzschia palea | reverse complement strand
GTAAAGGATGCATTTTCTCCAAACTGTCTGTCCCATTACGCTAAAGAAGGCACATATTATAGGCATATACTGATGATAGCGCAAACAAAAGGCATAGATATCAGGCTTCTGAAAGACATGAATGATAGAGACACGACAATCTCCGCTAAAGTTTGATGTCGTCACGACAAAAACAATTTTATCAGGGCGTTTCCAGCCTCCTAAATAATTTTTTTGACTAAAGTTTTTACAGGATATTTCGAGAGTTTTAATTAAAAGGGTGGCATATGAAAGTGCCGAAAAGCACCCGGAGTTTTGCCAAAGCTCTCCCCCACACCCCATATTCGACGAGGTCATTACAGACCTCGGATAACGGTACAAGGTACTCATATACTTTGTGTTGGACATCCGTCCAGGCGGATGACGCATGTGGTCCTCGCTCGTTCGAGTCGATAGTTCAACAACTGCCATTGAGCCAATCAAATATCCACAACTTTTGTTCGTACGTACTCGGGTTTCACGATGGTGCGATGATACACGACACGCACGCAGCCTCCGCAATTCCGTCGCTTGTGGTTATCACGAAAGCCTTCAATGGCCGCACACAGTTACGTGTAGACAATTTCTCCATTGTATTGCAAGGTATGTTGGGATCGTCGTTATAAGTGTGGAATGGCAACACGGATCAGCAACGATAGAGTCCGAAAAATGAGATTTGGATATGCGATCGAGGATGCGAAAGCTACGAACGTCATTCGTTTCTTCGACAAAACTGCAAACTAGTTAAACTCACGTGATGGTTTTGTCTTGCGCCCATCAGTTATTATCACAATGAAGGCCGTCCAAATTCTTCTTCTCGCTGTCGTTGTGGCATGTGCCTCGGCATTCTCCCCTGTGAAGTCTGCCCGCCCTGCCCTCAAGCCCCTTGCCATGAGCAACATTCCAGAGCCCGTCCATGAGATGAAGGAGAAGAATGCCGCTGCTCTTGCCGCCTTCGCCACTGCAATGGCACCGTTTGCCGCACACGCTGAAGCCGTCGATGAAGCCACTGTTATTGGATACGGAGCCGGCCTAGTCGCTTGTGTTGTTTCTTTGGCTGTTGGATTTGCCATTGGATACGGAACCCTTGTTAAGCTTTAAATCGCTCTTCCGGTTCATGTACTCTAATCAAGCTATAGACTTACAACATTGATAGGGAAGTCTTTGAAATCTTTGTTCCATGGTGGTTTCATAACCTTTGGAACAATCTCTTTGAGTATCAACAAAAGAATCGTAGGACTTTCCTAACAAGGAATGGCACTCTGCCTTTTACTATTTGTCTAATACCTTAGTACTGTTTAGCAATAGTATTGCAGGGTCACAGGTACCTGGTACAGCAGAACTGCTTGAAACTGTCCTACTGCCAGGCGATTGTACTGTCGATATTATTGACATATGCTTGGACCAGGCAGGCTGGTCACTTATAATCTCAGATTTGCAGCTTGTCGAGTTCTCCGATTGTACCGGTAGTAGCTACGGATGCACTTGACTTGTGTAGCACCATGCATAAACTAAAAACCGAATAGCTTGGGAATGAAGCAAAACTTGTCTGTTATTAGATAGAAATTGCAAGATGTGGCCCTATACAGTTACCAATGTACCTGGTACCGGTTGTTTTTTGTACCTGGTACGGTTAGTAGTACTATCCAAGTTTCATCAAATCTCGTCGCGCGTACGTATGCAAGGGTGCGACGGATACGCATGTTGTGCAATTTTTGTCAAAGAAATATATCATCCCTCCAACAAGTCGTTTCTGACATTCTAGGCTTGACATTGGGCACGCACAACTGGATTCCGGAAGACTACCGGTAATTGATACGTGACCATGCTGTTTTCAAGTCTTATTTTCATAACAATTATGGCTTCAAGCAATCGAGTTCATGCTTTTTCTGTTGGAGGCACCTTTCTGAGCGCTGCAGAGAAGGCAGCGTTGGAGGCGACAGCTGCAGCGGTGGCAACGCCTGGGAAGGGTATTACGGCATGTGACGAAGGACCTGCAACAGTCGGGGCTCGCTTTGAGGCCGTCGATGTCGAAAATTCGGAAGAGAACCGACGACGCTACCGTCAAATGCTGTTTGAAGCTCCTGGCTGTGAAAACTATCTTTCGGCTGCCATCCTGGATCCCGAGACTTTGTATCAGCGATCTGATGGTGGCAAGCTCTTTCCCGAAGTCCTTCAGGAAAAGGGCATTGTACCAGGGATCAAACCTCATTTGAAAGTCTATACGCTCCCAGGAACGAACGGCGACACTGTGATGCAAGGTCTTGATTCCTTGGCAGCTCGGTGCAAGGAATACTACGCAGCTGGAGCTAGGTTTGCTAAATGGAGAAGTCCTTTGGTGATCGATATTGAAAAGGGTTGTCCCACAGATTTGGCCATCAAGGCTAACATGCACGATCTAGCGAGGTATGCCTTGATTTGTCAAAGTGAGGGTTTGATGCCAATTGTTGAGCCAGACATTAGTCTCAGTGGAACGCACACCCTCGAGCAAGCAGTCGATGTGAATATTCGAGTACAATCGGAACTTTTCAAGGCCATGATTGATCACGGGGTATACATGGCTGGAACTACGCTCAAGCCCAACATCGTCAATCCTGGCCGCAAGTGTTCTGTGGGTTACACTGTTGAGGAAATAGCGGAGGCCAACATCTTTGTTTTCGAGCAGAGTTTCCCAGTGGCAATGAAGGGTGCCAATTATTTGTCGGGAGGACAAGATCTAGCAACAGCTGCAGCGCGTCTGAGTGCTATTAACAAGGCCAACACCAAAGGCCCCTGGAATTTGAGGTACGATTCCAAGAAAACGACAGCTTAACCCCTTTTGCTCTGGTGCCGACACAGACTCTAACAGTTTCTTGATACCTACTTACAGCTTTAGTTGGAGCCAGGCTTTGCAGTTACCTCTTTTGGAACTATGTAAAGGGGAAGGTGATTTGGTTTTGGATAAAATGAGTAAGCTTTATGTGGAAGAACTGGCCATTGCCAGCGCGGCCGCAAAAGGCGAGCATACCTGGGCCAAAGGCGAAGGAGATCACGTGGGCGTCAAGACAGCTATTAAAGAACCTGTTGCAGCTTAGAGGACTAGAATCGATCTCAGAGTGCTTCTTTTGACTGCAGAAATTGTCAGGTAGATTCAAAATTTTAATCTCTGCGATCCCATGCAAAATCGTATCCTTTCGCTTTTAGGGCGTTTCTGACCTTTTCACCATGCTCCTTTCCATTCAGCTCCACAACGCACTTGACCTGAACCTGATCGACAGAGGAATAGAGCCATGCTCGTTCATGGTAAATGTCTTTGATGCTTGCCCCGTGTTCACCAAGAAGAGAAGTGAGGTTTGCAATCCCCCCGGGTCGATCGGAAACGGTTACATAAAAGCTACTGAGCCTACAATCGGCTGCGAGTCCACGTTCGAGAACACGACCCAAAACGGTAGTATCAATATTTCCCCCACAAAGAGGGACAACCACATTTTTCCCCTTTAGGTCAGGCCTGTCAAGTGCACTCCCTGGCAGCAGCGCCGCAAGTCCAGAGCACCCACCACCCTCAACAACAACTTTTTCGTTTTCAATGAGACGAAGAACTGCTAGAGAAATCTGTTTTTCAGTAACAAGTACACATTCATCAACATAATGACGGGCGACTTCGAAAGCGTGAGGTCCGACCATAGGAACGGCAAGACCATCAGCCAATGTGTTCTGTACACCAACTTGGACCGGCTTGTTTGCTTTCAATGCTTCAGTGAATGATGCGCAGAACGCTGGCTCAACACCGATGACCTATGGAAGAGCAAAATGGGAGAAATCACTTATCCGTATTAGCCGGCGAGGGAAGAAGCCCTATTCTTTCTGATGTTCGTAGATCCTTACCTTGCATTCGGGTTTAAGGGTCTTGACAGCTAGAGAGACACCAGCAATGAGACCTGCTCCTCCAACAGGAACAACCACTACATCAACGTCAGGAACATCTTCAACAATCTGCAGCAAGAAGACAATTTGTCGTTGAGCTAAATGTTGAGTATGTGACGAGTCGTCTCATTGCTCTAAAGTGCGTACCTCGACTCCAATCGTACCGGCACCGGCGATAATGGCAGGATCATCGTAGCCATTGACGTAGGTGAGTCCTTCCTTTTCCACTAAAGTCTCAGCAAAACTCTTGGATTCTCCTATGTGTGCTCCTTCGATGATGATGCGAGCGTCAAATTTCTGCGAATTCCGTCGTCAAGTCAGAGAAACACGAATAAAAGTTTTGGTGAAACGACCGATAATGGGAGGAACTTACTCTGCATTTGTCAACCTTTGCGAGAGGTGCTATCTTTGGCATGACCACGGTTACTGGGACTCCAAGTTCTCGTCCATGGTAGGCCAGCGCCAGAGCATGATTGCCTGCCGACGCAGCAATGACTCCTCGCAACGACGAACCTTTTTCCCGCATGAGGTGCAGAATAGCATTTCGTGCTCCCCGTTCCTTGAATGATCCAGTAAATTGCTGGAATTCAGGTTTGAGGTAAATGTTGGCCCCTATGAGTTCGGAAAGAAAGTAGCTCTTGAAACAGTCGGTGCGTCTGACGCCTCCTTGAATCGCCACTCTTGCTCTGGAAACATCACTGTAGTCAACTGGCAGGTCGTCCAAGTCCTTTTTGTGCTTCTTCTTGTTCACAAGGACAGAGTCTTCTACTGTTGCTGTTGCTGTTCCTGTTGGTATTGGTGTTGGTGTTGGATCCTTTTCTAGTTTAGTGTTCGCGGCCGTGGTGGGACTAGAAAATCGTCGACTACCGGTAGTTCTCCCTGTAGATGCAAAAATGGACAAGGTCGCTCGACATGACGAGTTTTGGACCAGCCTGGATAGATGAAGTCTTGGTATCATCTTTGTGATGCTTTTCTGACTGTGAATAAAGTAACAAATGGACTTTCAAGGAATACGCGGTACCTGGTATGTCATAAATTTGTGTGAAAAAGAAAACTGGAAAGAAAGAGAGGAAGGCGGATTTCCTGTCAAAGATTTGACATCATGTGTGAATATTGTTCTGCAGGGTCCTACGACAGCGCTGACGTCGACTAACTGCTAAATCGATTCGGAGGAGTCAATGACTTCTGTTGATGGGCGTCACTTTATTTTTTTTGGCACCACTCATCGCATCTTGAGGGCTAGAATAAGATACAAGTGAGGAAAGATGAATGTGGTTGTGGTTGGAATTGGAGCCATGGGAGGAGGGATGGCTCGAGCTCTCATGGAATCCGATGTTACCAAGGTGGTTGTGGGATACGACAAGTCCACAGAAGCTGTAGGAAGATTTTTTGACGAGGCTCGGAAGTTTGGGAAATCTCCCATGTCAAGACCCCTAAGCCTTCGAGATTCCGTCACTGAAGCCACCAACATATGTGTCATCTCACTAGTGAACGAATCCCAATGTGAGGAGGTCTGCTTTTCGGGAGAGGAAAATTTGTTGCAGCTCATGCCAAAAGGCTCGTGCGTCATTTTGACATCCACCGTTACTGGTACGTGGCAGCTCGTCGACGCGTCGACTGGATTGGTCATGGATGAAGGATACAACCTCGATTCTCACGATAAACAACAACAACAACACATTATCCCAAACTATAGCTTCATGGGCTCAGAAAGCGGACAAAATCTTTCGAGACGCTGGTGTGCTGTTTGTGGATTGTCCAGTCTCTGGTGGACCCGCTCGGGCCAGGGCAGGTGATCTCACCTTGATTGCAAGCGGAGAACCAGCATGTCTTGACTTTGCCAAACGGGCTCTAGATGCCCTTGCGCGAGAAGTCCATGTAATCTTGGGAGGTGCAGGCCGAGGGAGCACTGTCAAATGTGTACACCAGTTGCTTGCTGGAGTCCACATATGTGCGGCGGCAGAGGCCATGGGTGCGTAAAACCGTTTCCAAATCTTGACTGACTGTGAATGGTGATATGAGTGAGTTTGTTATCAATGAAACGAAACTGACAACCTTTCCCATATTTGATGTTTACTTTGTGTTCAGCGATGGCTGCAAAAGCTGGCATTGACGTTTCCCAGCTCTACGACATCGTTAATGGGGCGGCTGGTGCTTCATGGATGTTTACCGACCGAGGGAAACGAATGCTTGAAGAAGACCCAGAAGTCAAATCGGCTCTTGCAATTTTCGTCAAGGATCTAGATATTGTCTACGCAGAAGCCAAAAAACTTATGTGTCCCATTCCAGTTGCTACAGCAGCCCTACAACAATTCATAAGTGGTGAAAGTCTTGGCCTGGGGAAACAAGATGATTCTCAAGTTGTAAAGGTCTACGAACAAATAACAAGAGTGCCAGTCGCGAGAAAATCGGACTCCACAAACTTGGCCCATCCGACTCTGGTCATTGATAACGACTATGTCAAAGTGTGGAAGAAGTCAATCCCGTCGAGCGACGCTGCAGCTTTCGCTTTTTGTCAAGAGAGCAAGATTAACCTTCGGCTACACAATGTTATGATCACGTTGGACATGACCAGGCCTCCTCCAATTTCAAATCAAGAAGCCTTTTCCGCAGAATTCTACGATTTAGTTTGGGATAGTGACAAGGTTCGAGTCTACAAGCTATCCCTACAACCAGGAATGTCGACCAATATCTCCTATTCCTTTTTCCATGTCAGCATCATTACGAGTCAGGGCAGAATTGAGAGGGAAATATTGGGAAACAACAATGGGGACCCAACCGTACGATGGACAGAAGATTTGGATGGTCAGAAAGTTGTTATCAGCTGGAATTCACCAACGTTGAATCAACGAATCACCAACTCCAGTGACACCACCTTCGAGCAATATATCGTGGAACTGAAACAATATCGACAACCGTAACAACTAGTTATGCAAAGTGCAGCTTTTACTGTTTTAGAGCCATGACGACAACAGCCAGGAACAATCTTTCAGAATCGAGTCACGCTCGTGATTGACGACACATTCAAAGATTCACTGTAGCGAATCTTCTTTACCTGTCACCAACTACTAACTGATGTTTGCTCTTCTTACCTGACGCACACAAATTAAAGCTGGGAATAAATTAACAACTAAAAACGTCGTCATCGTTCGTCTTCAGTACAGGATCTACTTTGGTCTGATTTACTGTCTTGAAATGAAGACTTCTTTCATCCGAATCTTTGCTTTCCTAATGATCGTTACCGGCATCGATGCCTTTGCTGGATGGAAGGTATCTGGAGTTGGACGTTCTCAGCAATTGGTTTCGTTGCAGGCTTCATCATCAAGCCTTGCATCCGAACCTGCCATTCAATCGGTCCGTAAAGCCATCGCAAGGCTCACTAAGGAAAATTTTTCTGATACTTTGGTCATGATTGAGCCATTTCTCCTCGACAAGGCGGGTGCATCCTTTTACAAAAAATCCATGAATCGTATCAAACGCTCGGCCAAAGCTCTCGATTTAACATTGCCGGATGAGTTTGCCAAAGAAGCTAAAGCAACGGCAAAGCCACGAGCGAGACAAGAAGCATTTATTCAAAAGAAGAATGCCGAAGCTGAAGCGGCTGCACTAGCGGCAGCAACAGCCGCAGCAGCTGAGGCCGCCGCAGCAGCACAGGGAGAGGAAGTCACAGCCTAATTAGGTAATCCCATGGTCAAAGGTAGTCAATTATTCCCTTCCGACATTTGCTTTCTCTTTGTTTCTGTACTCTGCCAATGTTTTGTCCAAGCGAATGAAAAATTCTTCGATTTCTGCAGGACTGACACCGATTGCACATGCCGCTGTCATGTAGGCATGAGGAAAGTTGTGAACAGAGCTCCCAAATCCTTCAAATAGATATTTATCCATGGTCTTGCTTTCGGCACGTGGAATCACTCTTGTTCCACTGACACATCTTGTGAAAAGCATGGCGCCGAATCTGGAAATGTCTTTCGCAACAGATTTGGTGTAGTCCTTGTCGGGCTCATCATCCCTTTTTTTCCTTGCAAGAGAATCAAGTGTCATTCCAAACGAGATTGTGTTGGAAGGACAAGATAGAACTCGTTCCCCATATTTCTTGGCAACCTCCTCCAATCTCAATGGAAATGTAGCCAGCAAGTTTTGACGTTCGTTGAGAAGTCTCTTGTACCCGTTCAATCCCATCGACAGGAGTGTGATGAACAAATCAACGATTGGAGATGAAGACGCCCGACCTGCATATATCTTGCCGACATTTTGAATCACTGTTTTGTTGGGTGAGACAACGATCGCACCGCCTTGGACGCCGAGATAAATGGTTCGTTTGGTGAAATGACATGAGACATGGCCTGTAGAATCCCACAAGTGAAGTGGAGTACTCACCTACTGGTACCAAGAAATTCTTGTCAGTGGAACATACAATGGCATCCACCCGTCCGACCACACATGCTCGATTGATGAGTTTTGATGTTAGAATACATTGAAGGCCATAGGCATTGTTGATAACATGATAGAGGTCGTTTTCGGCACAAAGCTTGGCCACCATATCGACTTTGTCGGGAACTCGTGGCGCGAAACAGCTTGTGGTTGTAATGACTGCCAGTATTCGACCTCTATATGTTTCTATTGCCGCTTGCATGGCTTCCAGGTCCGTAACCACTGCATCCCCTTCAAGTTTGGTTGGAACGACGACACAAACCAATCCAGCGGACGAAATAGCCTTGAAGCAACTCTTTTGATCAATTCGGCTCCATAACACGATATTCTTTTGATTATCCTCCGGTAATCGGAAACTGCTCAAGACTAGCGACATGGTCATTCCAGTACACAAGGGAAGGAGAATTCCATGTGCAGCAGCTCCATTGGCACTCAAGCCGCTACCTCTTCGCAACGCATCTAGAGCCAAGAGGAGTGCAAGTTTGGCAAGTACACTGGAGCCTGCAGCCTTGGGTTGGGGTTCCGTAATGTCTCCACTTCGTCCGATCCCATGACTCAATCCAAAATGACGTTGCGAAACCAAGGCCGAATAGACTCGTCCTTCACGCTCCCCCACACCACACCATCGTGTGTCTTCACCACCGTCATGGTCGTCACCGCAACCACCACCACCACCACCACCACTTCCAGTAGCCAGAGTCTTGTTGTTGGTATCCAAAACAGAAAAGAGAAACAATAATTGTTGGATTTGTACGTCGGACCAACCACTCTCCGGGAGGCGGCGATTGACAAAGAGGGAACGGTGCTGCTTGTTCGAGGCGATGAGATTCGAAATCCCGACAGTTGCATGTGTTTTCGGGATTCCTAGCGCTTGTAGGGACTTGGAGAGCTCGTCAGCATTCATGGCACCTTGTCCAGTGGTATGTTGCACCTGTTCACAGCGATGATGAGTTGATAATAATCTGGTGGGTTTGGCGGTCTTGATGTGTGTGATGGACACGATCTTTCTGTGATTGTTGATTGACCCGATCGATCAAGATCCAAGTGATAACGTGTAACTGTAAATAACCGGTAGACACCATACGGGAATTCCACGGGACTCAGTCATTCATGGTTGCCCACATTCCGCTCTCCCCTCGTCACCTTCTCGCCATCATTCCACTTCTATGAATGAGACGACGCAGTCCTTGAACAAACAACAAACTAGGTAGCCACTTGACTGTGGACGTGACGATGGAGGTTGACACCAGTACGAGTAGTGACAAGCCGAATCTATGGTGTATTGCCACTACAGGGGACGAGACGTCTAGCAATGAGATACCGGCAGGACGAGAGCTGTTGATTCCTGAGGAGGGAAAAAAGTCGGCATTTCTATTTACCCCCGAGACACCCTTGACGATACTCAAGCCAGCTCATTTGAGGATAGAATTTGCAGATACATCCCAGCAGGCTTCACAACTATTCTTCTTGGGAGGGTTTCAAGCTATCACCAACGCCAAACAATTGGAAGTCTATTTCACCGACAAGAATGGCAAGGAAGAATATTTAACAACCTCCCGAGGAATTCTCTTGGAAAAGGGAGAAAATGGCGAGGAATGGCACAAGACAGTCTGCGTCATTCCAGGAGGACCAAGACCCTGTCTTGGACTTCATATCAAGTTACTAAGCCTCAGACCAACCGATGAAAAAACCAATGCACAGGTCAAGATGATTAAAGTTACTGCCAGAATACCAGAAATTCCGATCGTTTCATCGGATGCTGCAAAAGTGTTACAAAAGGAATCCTCTCATCAGGAAGAGCACTTGAAAATCCTATCCAACAATGGTACCCAACAGTTACCACAAACAAGGATGATGGCGACCAACCCTACGACTTTATCCAATCCCGATGCCATAACACAAGCTGATCTCGGTGCCGCCATGGCGAGCTTATCCATAATAGCACGATCCACAGAAGATGGCATTGAAAAGGTTATGAGTGAAAAGTTTGATCGTTTGGAGAGCTTTCTTCATACACGATTACGTAGCCTCGAGCAACATGTGATGGCTTTGACCAGTATCGCCTCTGCCCAACAAGCAAAGTTGGATGTTCAAACAAAACTGTTGGAAATACAACAATCTCAGATGAAAGAACAAGCAGAGCAAATACAAAATCTTTTGGCCCAACAACAATTATTGTCGAAAGTTGTCATGAATGTGCAAACAGATGTTTCTTGTCTTCGACAACCAGTAAGGGTGGAGAACAATACGATGGCAAAGAATGAGGAAAAGCTACGTGCGAAACGCCACACTTTAAATACAGTCATTGAGGATGAGCCCATCGAGGGAGGCATTGAACACACACTATCTAACCTTGACATTGATGGTCACGACGACGACGACGACGATGACGATAATGATGAGGTAGCTAACCATGTCCTTGACGACCACAACGAATCGACAGACGACAACCACCGCAATTCGGTAGGTCACGCTGAAATGGACAAAATAGAAGTGGAGAAAGTTCTGCCTCCTCGATTTGCGTCCATGGCAGAAAGTACTCCTGCCATGCTCGACGAAAGTGAAACAATTGAAGTTTCGTTACTGGATGGTGCTCATGAACCGATTCTCGGGCTCGTACACGATGGCAGTAACAATGAGGCTCTCTCGGAACAATCTTCCCATTGTCAATTCCCCAAGAGTGCACCATCGTTTGAAGATCGTAATGACAAGAATGACACTAAAGGAGCTGCTGCTCTTGACATCCCAGGGAATGTGGAACTTGAAGTGATGACGGGACATGATGACAAGGCAGTCGAGGTTGTGGAATCGACTACTGCTGACGAACACGAACGAAGTCCTCCGGATGTGGCTACCTACAACCTTATTGATCTATAAGAGAGACAAGCAATTCACACTTTCGCTTATCCTATTTCAGTACTGGTTCCCACCGCCCTCTACGCGCTCTGATCATGATTTCTTGCGGTGCGTTTAGCTGCCAAAGGTTGTTACTGGCAGTGCTACCAGAAACACTGGAAATATCCTGAACGGAACGACTATCAGATATTATCGCGTTTTCATTTTCCTCTTGAACGGGTGGGGAAGCCCAATAATTGGCTCATGATTTGTTTCAACGGGAACGTGGGCTTGTTCCATGGCCTACGGCTGAGTTGCCTCAAGAACTGATAAACAAGGTACCCCAGCAGTGTGTACAGTCGTCCTTCGCACCATTGCCTCACATTTTTTTGCCGAACCACAATCAAACACGGCATCGTCCAGCATGTTGAAAAAAGTGCAATTCCGTTCGTTAAAAAGCGGTGACTATAGTAGGATTTTTAGCATGACGACTTGGTACCAGTATTGCAGGAGACGATCTTTGTTCCATCCACGATGTGTACTGTTTCCTGACCCATCCTTACTTCACAGTTAGTATCAATAATAACATGTTGTACTTGGTCGGTGGTACTTTAATGTTTTTCCGTAGCTGCTGCATTGCTACCGGCCTGTGACCTGGCCGCCTTGCTCGAGTGAGCCGGCAGCACTCGGCGACACAAATGATTAGTAACCGGCACGAATTGAAAATCGTTTTGCATCATTCATTTACCTGGTGCAGTACTACAATGACAAATACTCCACTTTCGACGGATTTGTTGTGACAATATACTTCGAGATTGGACAGTGAGTGTGACGTTATTCATCATCCGTGACGACAACTAGAAAGTGAACCATTAGCGTAAATCTACCCTGACATTTTAGAACGAGAATGCAGGTTTTGGAAATGGAAGAAGTCGAGAGCCTGGTGGGCAGGAAGAAACTGACTGGTCAAGGTCAAAAGAAAGAAAATGGACTGATTTCGTTGGCTCTACGACGAGATTTTGTGACCTACATTGTCGTCGTAGCTGCTGCCCTATTGTTACTACTGCTGTACGTTACCATGAAGGACTCAGCCAAGGAAGTTAGCAGTCAAGATGTGGAAACCAAGGTGCCAGAACCTGTGTTCCCCGATCTCGACGATGTAGAGCCCCTACCAGAACTGTCCCCTGCGGCGACGCCTACAGATCCCCTCAACAATCTTCCCACCTCACCGCCAAAAATAGAAATGGTTCCAACAGAACCTTCTCTCCCCGATGCAGACAAAACTGACAAGAACTTCTACTCCAAGGTCTCCAATTTTGAGCCACTCATGGACCCGCCAATGCCAGATGAAGAATCTTCCAATAGGATCGCAGAAAAATGGGGCAAATGGCGCTTCTGGGATGGCGATGAATCCCGACGGCCGGCTTATGACTACTTGGCCAAATTTCCAAACAATGATTGCCCGGGAGCAAAATTTCCTGTCGATGCCTGGCAAGTTGATGCCGTGTTTGTCAATCACTACCTGAATGATGCTGACAAACTCATTTCACGAGCCATGGAGGCAATATACGCAGAGTATGGACATCCAAGAGAGGGATTGGAGCCCGAGCAGTTGACGCAACGAATGCGGCAGTTTCAGTGGGAAAAAATTGATCTGGCAAACGCTACAGAACCACCACCCAAGTATACGAAACGAGGGGATCGTGGGAACGGTGGATGGACGACGAAGAGAAGTGAAAGAGGTTTAGTTCGGCGTCTATTGCATGCCATGATGACTTCGGATACATTTACCGTGGTTATGGGTGGCCACAGCGCTGCGGCTGGGGAAGGGTATGTCCAAGTCAGAAAACAGAGATCACCTAGCAAAAATCCACTTCTCACAAGTGCTGTGCAATTCCATGCTCTTCTCCAGAAATCACTTTAGGCAGAGTTATATGATGCAGTTTCATAAGGTAATGGCACCAATTTTTGCACACCTCGGTGTTAAGCTCATCACGCGGAACGTTGCAATGGGGGGTCTTGGAACCCTACAACATGCTATAGGATCAGCATCGATATATGGTGATGAAATCGACCTGCTGATTTGGGATAGTGGTAAGTATCTTACCTGTCAATTATGAGTGACCGATTCGTGTTTAAATATTTTCCCAGACACTCACTTTTCATGATAATCTGACCGCTCTACCATGAAGGAATGACTGAGGGTAGAGACTTACCAGCCGTTGACTTGTTTTTGAGACAAGGTTTGATCGGAGGAAAACGTGTCCCAGTGATATGGAGCAGCGGAATACAATTTGATCTCCTCAAAATTTTGCATGAACTTGCTGATGCTGACATTGGCGAGTTCGGCCAGGCTACGGATATGTTGCCACAAGTCCAAAGTCAAGACCAGGCAGCAACGATACCATGGGCTGCGCGATACATGAAATGCTCTGACGATGCCCTAGATCTTTGCAAGGAAGAACCAAAATACTGCACGCAATGTTGGGTGGATCGAGCCGATGGAATCGTACCGGATACACCACAGGCCACCAAACCAAAAGGACAGACAAGTTGGCATCCTGGTTGGCGCTCACATCAACTGGTTGGGAGAAGCCTTGCGATGGGCGTTCTGTTTAGCCTTCAAAGTGCAATCAGTATCTGGACTGAGCATGTTACTGGTAAGTTGAGTTTCCCATCCGATGCTCTGATTCCTGTTTTACAATGGGCTTCTTCTCAAACCCTTTTAATTGTCACTAGCCGGACCGCCTCTTGCCGACGAATTTTGGCATGTTACGAATTACTATGACAACATTAGAAAAAAACTCATGGATTTGCCAAAAAGTGTGGGACCATGTTTTGAATACGAAGGCCGATTGCCGGGCAGAATTTGCACGACACCAATGAAGGTAAGTCTGGTGCAACATTTGTCTATGCTGGCTTCAGCAACGGCTAATGTCGTTACTCAATAACATAAAAAAACACAGGCATTGACGCACTACACGCCTAGAGCCAACCCTGAAAAAACTGGAATAAACATCTATGTCAAACCAACCGAGGACGGGTATATACCAACCAACGAGCTCAAGAATTTATTTGATGGCCCTGATCCTCCTAACCCATGCTATTCTATTCCTGAAGGAGAAATAGATGTTTACGCGATTGTTACTAGTCGTAGACGGCTTGGCGAAAAATTAACTTTGGAATCTACAAGAAACGAGAGTAAATCAGTTGTTCAACCTCCGAATATCTATCAAGCGTCCAATAGGAGCCTCGAAGGCAAAATCGGTCCAGGGAAAGGATGGCAACTCTTTGGGGAACCACCAGGCTACTGTGATGGCACCTATAACTCAATATGTAACCGGGCGACGGAATGTTTGTTACAAGGACAACAAGCTGGGTAAGTACAGACCTCATGCTAGTGACACGAGAACGAGTCGTAATCTGACCCTGCAGTCCCTCTCTTAGGCGCGGGGCAATCATTGGCAATGAGTTTTCCGGTTGGCTTATCTTCACATTGAATGGACTGAAGGAGGGAATCATAATATTGAAACTGCATACCTGGCATTATGAGTATGAGAATACGATAACAAAAGGTTGGGTGTCTGTCAACAACGAGGCCCGTTATCTTCGAGAAAGGTCACAGCGAAAGTTGGACAGACACTTCCAAGGAGATGAAGTATTCGGAAGACACCTTGTTCGAAGTACTGATACGCCTCCACTTCCTGACACAATGTTTTTCGAGTACGCAATTGATGGACAAGTATATTCGTTGCCAAGGGACGAGTTCCTGGCAAAGAAGCATCAACTTCAGCGTGTCGTCGAAACTCTGACTATTCTGGATGATCCTGATTTCACAAGTGAACCAAAGGACGTTGAAATCGCCATCCGAATGAGAGGTTGTGCCCGAGACTGCACCTTTGGCTTGTCTCATGTCTATTGGGCATAATGCTACTCTTCTCTTACCACAAAGTTATTCTTGCTAGGATAGAACTGTTTCAACCTGCTACGACCTGATGGACTGTAGAGCTGGTGGAAATTGACACGCTGTGCATCGGGATTCCCCATTGCACTAGCATCCAGACCGCGTCGTTTTCATCCCACTCCTGGTTTTCGATATCTTTATAACTTACAAACAACTCCTCTCCCTCCACGATATCTCGAAGGGCCCATACCGAAAATTTCTCGTCCCCGAACGACAAGGAAAGATTCGGTTCGTTGGAATGGTTGATCATATCATACATGGGAAGCACACCAATGACTCCGTCACCCAAGTCCATGGCTCGTGATGTCATTTTACCAAACATACTTGATACGCCTTTATCAAGTTGAAAAATCGTCCGTAGCTCTTCCAGCCGTCCGAGCCTCATCTCGACAGCAACGCGGAGTTTGATTTTTGAGGCCTCCGGCAACATTTCGGAGAGCTCTTCGACACAAGAGAGGACATCCTCCTCGTCCCTCCACGATGCACCTTTTTCGAAGAGAGATTGCATAGGATCACTCCGTCGCCACTGCGAAATCCATGGCGTCCACAAGAAAGGACGATCTTGCTGTTTGGATTCTTCCAGACACGCGCAACTGAACGCAGTCAGCGTAGCTTGCCAAAAGTCTGAAGGATGTGTAAATTCCAACTCATCATTCTTCGACTTTAGTCGAAACCCTTGGGAAAAAAGATTTCTCCAGAAACCTCGTCCATTTAACTCATCGTCGAAGCGCGATTTACGCTTCCAAATCTTTCGTGCCAACTTTGGAAAACATGCAGCCGCATTGTATTCATGCAACACAACTTCTTCAGGAATAGTAATGACAACATCCCCTTCTTTAATGTTGGCACTTGCAAATACTCCTCGTCCTGCCACACTTCGGGGCGTCGTCTCGAGTTTAGCAAGTGGGGTTTCTATACCAACCGACGAACACCATTCGTGAAATTGCAAATCCCGACATGATGCAACTTGATTTGCATTACCTTGCCATGGCCCAGAAGAAAGACAACTTCCACCAGCCGCCAACAAGAACAAGGGAGCAAAGAGAATGCCGATTGCAAGCATATTGCTCTTTCCCTTGGCCAATGGACGTACAAGGAATGCTTAGGGCAAGACGACGTGGTTTTGTGTCAGTGGAAACAGAACTTCCTCTTTCGAATTCTAAAAAATGATCGAAACAACCCCGTCGATGACAAGGCCAACTGGATTTTCAAGTTAGGGGGAAATTTTGGGGCCCAACCTACTGTCGTCCCACGAATGCCACCCTGTAAACTACCGTAACTGTCTAACATCGATTAGATGCTTATCCCTTGTTTTCAGCACATTTTTCCTACATAACCTTTGTGATTGATATTATTAGGAAAGCAAATTTCATTGCCGGAAAAGTGAACTAGATGAAAGTTCGCTTTTATATTTCGATTCATTGAGGTGTGCCTGTTCCGTGGAGCACCAATACCACCCCCTTTTTGGACGACGTTATAGTAGCTCCACAGCTAGTCTCGTAAGTCTTCGAAGCTCTCGTCATCAGATTCTGCATTGACGAGATTGGCCTTGTTTGTTGCTTCGCATACAGTCACATAGTTGCTTAGGGACTGAAAAAGAATAATGACATGAGTCATGAGAAAGTGACGCGAGGAGAGCCACCATAAAAGAAAACTTACCGCACGTAGCGTTGAAATCAACTCAAGGTGAGTCTTCTGAATCGATTGTAGCTTGACCAGATAATCATCCAAGCCGTCCCTGTCGGCGTCGACCTTGTTGACCAAAATCATCTCTTCCTTGACCATGGAAAGCATTTCGGACATAATCGTTCTATGATCTGCAATTAACTCTTCTCCAGCTCGCAGTTTCTCGGATACAATCCTCTCAGGTGTCACACCGCATCCATCTATACGGTTTCCTGAAATATTCTTCACAAATAGATCATTGATTGTAGTCTCACCGGCATCCGAAAAGTGCTCGTCGAGAAAATCATCTGCGTCGTCATCATCGAACTCATTCGACGAACTCTCGTGCGATACGCCATGCGCAGTTGGCTGTTTTTCCTCGCTTATCGTGTTGTGCACTGACAGGTCAAGTTTTTGAAGTCGGACGGGCTGTTCGTAACCATTGGCCAAAGCACCACTTTCGGAGTTCCGTTCTTTGACTCGATCTGCATAGCGCAACGTATTGAGAGTTTGCTCGCAATTGCCAATGTCAGGGGAGACGCACGCAACCATACAACAACGCGAGTTTTCCCCGACGAAACTGTCCTTAAGAACTTGCGTTAATTTTGATCCCCTAAAAGGAATGTGTGTCATCGATCCACCAGTTGCTAATGCCCGAATCACTTCCTTAAGAGCCAGTAGGGAGGTGTTGATCTCTGCCCCTTCCATTCGAGTGGCCCGACTGGAGCTGGACGTATCTGCTCCTCGTTCGCTTCCAGCTAGATCAATAAAATTCAAACGACCTGTGCAGTGGATTTAGGGGTAAGAAGAAAGGGCACATAGTTGAGGAAAAACAAAAGCAGAAACCTTACCATGTTCGACGTTTTTCTTTCGCCCGACATCTTTTCGCAGTTTGAGTTGCAACACCGCATGACTTCGACTGCTATCCGCATTTCGAGACGTCGTTCCTGTGGAGCGATTGGTGGCGCCCTCTTCGATTAGCTCCATGAGATCATCAGGTCCACCAACTGGATGCTCCGTTAAGCCAGGAAAGCATACTTTTCCTTTACTATCTTCTAGACACTTAACTTGCTTTCGTGCATTCAGCAAATCGAAAAGCTTTCCTCCATAGATCTCAAAAAGTGACACTTGGACGGACAGGTGACGGTACTCAGGGCGTTTGATCATGTCGAAAATATCCAAGGCGGCAAGATAGTACAAACCAAGGTTTGCCTCATCATTCTTGGCTGTTCCTGCTTTCATTCCAGTCATGTTGGATCCCATCATGGTATATGTTTTTCTACACGTGCAAAGTGGCCCGTTAAGAATCCGGCAAGAGTATCATTGAAGTTTAGTATAGCTTGTGGACTTGTTGGACTTACCCACTTCCTGTTTGCCCATAGGCAAAAACGGTTGCCCACTGACCCTGAAAAAAAGGATGAATCAGATTTCTTAACGAACGGCGGTAGATTTGCTGATTGGTCGAAGTTTCGTCAAATACATTATCAAAAGCAAAAGGAATTATCTCGACTTCCTTGGTCAGATCGACGCGGGTTTTGGGTTGGTAAACTAGAATTTTTCCATGGTCGCCGTAGTCGAGTGGGTGGATCACATCAACGCCTCCTGATAAGCTCGCCTCGACTTTACTAACAGGTCGTTTCCTCACGATGACACGGATCCTCATATCATATTCGTAGACTTGTTGATTAACATGGTGACGAAAGAGTTTGTGTTCCGCATCATTGTCTTCTCGGAGGCGCGCCACTCGAGTGGCCCAGGACTCAGTGGTTGTTCCGCCCAGTACGGTCGGCGCGGGCCTACCGGTAGTACCTGTAGCAGGCATGGCTTTCGACGGATCCTCCGATTGTCGACGTTTACTGTTTGTGGACGATGTTGTATCAGTCGAGGGAATGGGTCTTGAGTTGGACCGAGCTGTTATGTCGGAGCCCCCCATACTCTTTGATCGCGCCGACCGTGAGGACTTCGAATACGAATCCTTATCGCTTTCAAAGTCCTCGTCCTGATCATCATCACTGAATGATGATTGCAAGAGTTCTTCCAACTTTTCTGAATTGTTGGAATCTGCGGACTCTCGACGGGTGCTTTGGTTTGGCTTCGATTTTCTTGTTTTCTTGTTGTGATCATTGTGGGGGACTTTTGAAGGCGCGGCAATATCCATTAATGGTGACATTGGCGCAACCTCCTGCGACGGAATGGCAGACAACTGCTTTCCTGTACGCATTGACATACCTGGGTTCTGAACCTTTGCTTTGTTGGAGCTTGTAGCAGTTGATCCTTCCGTCGATGAACCAGAAGTTGTGTTGACTTGTTTTGGTTTTCTCAGTCCACTTACGCGTTGCGACGGTAAGGTTCTACCGGTCGTAGCAGATGGTTCTTCAATGACTCGATCATCTTCATCCACGAGATTGAAGACAGCATTCGCTTTCTTGGACAACTTGCCTCTGGTTGTGTTTTGGCTGGTTGACCTCGATTTGACTGACGTTTGATTTTGTTCGAAAGAGTGGTCCTGATCACTCGCCAGATCTTGATGATCGTGTTCACAGTCAGTTTTGTCGTTAGGTTCGCCCTTAGTACGAGTGTCTAACGAGGACGAAGCTTCGTTCTTGCTATGATTTTCCTTCGCGTTGCTCGAGTTATCGTCCTGCTTGGTGGCAAGTCGACGGCTTCTTCGCAGCTCAACGCTTCCGTTAGTTTCCTTGGTTGTTTCATTGGGTGTGGTGCGTCGGTTCCGCGATGAGTTGTTAGTCGAGAGTCGTTCGTCTTGCACTTGAGCCTCGCCTTGGACTCGGAGAGTCGAACCTGACAATGAAATGACAGCATCCACTTGTTCCTCCACAGACTCTTTCTTGTCCTTGTCTTTGTCCTTGTTGACAGCCATTTTGATGCGCTGCACGAGGTAGAAGAGCTTGCGACGATCGTCAGGGTCCGACACTCCCAGCGCTTCAAAGTGAGCGACGTCGAGTTCCGCCAGTGCAGCTGGAGTGACAATGCCCGCCGCTTGAAACGTCGGTACGACACTACTCAGACCGATGCCGGTCAACCATGTCGACACCAAACCCATTTTGTTTCTTTTCCGTCACGTCAATCGTGAGGACAATAGCCATCAATCACTTGCTTCTTGGAGTGTTGTGACTTGAAAACCTGAACCCGGTCCACTAAACAATTGTAGCAGTCGTAATTGCTAACTGTAAAGGAGCAGACACGAGAAATACCCATCCTTCAGCATGGGTGAACCAATTTTCAAAACTCGGTGCGAGAGTGCAAAAACGGACAAACCGCTCTATAACCGTCTTTCCAATTCGAGTAGATCAACGGTCGGATTACCAAGTGTCCGTAAATGGTACGGAGCCGCGAGCTAACCTGCACTACAAATACATTCTGCATAGAGGTAGGTAGGTAAAAAAAGCTACAGCCTGCCAGCTAACAAGGTAGAGAAGGTCATCTCGACAAGCCCACGGTGAAATGGCTAGGCTCTCAAGAAGAGCCTACTCTCCTCATCTTCAAAAAAGTCCCCTTCGTCTTCATCACCATCGTTTTCTTCGTTCCACAAAGCCAGCAACTCTTGTTCTGTCCATTCTGTCTTTACCTCGGACCAACGATTGGTACCCTCAAACCAGTGCTGTTTCGCCCTTGCACCCGGTGCAATGCCCTTTTCGCGAATGGCTACAAATAATTGAGACCAATCGTCTTTGGATGGTCCCGCCGTTCGTTTCGCTCGCCAACTGAAACCAGGAATTGACTCCAATAGTTCAATCCGCTCTTCCGACAAACGATTCAAGTTCTTTGCCTTGTACAGATGTCGTTGGGCATTTAACCATAAGCGCAAATCACTATTTGAGCTGTCACTGGTAGGAATATCCATATGGTCATTCTCTTCTTGATATTTTTTAAGTCGGTGAAACATGGCCCTCCATCTAGACTCATGTATATTCCATGTAAACCCGCGCTTTTCCAACTCGCGGATTCTAGCATCTGTCAAACCATTGGATAGGCCACTTCGCCTTTGCCTGTATTTTGTGCGTTGGTTCATAGTCCATTGGCCAAGCTGGAGGTTCGAGGAATAGTCTTGTGGAACATTCACGCTTCCAGTCTCATCCACATACACCTGTAGTTCTTCGTGTCGTTGATTCCACAGCTTCTCATGAGAACGATCGAAATCAAAATTGATTCTCTGGAGAGCTTCCATACGTTCTGGAGTCAAACTTGTTGTGTGTCCCGCTAGGTAACGACGGTATTCTTGACGTTGATTTTGTACGAAAGTATAAAGTTTCGGACTTTGCATGGCCTGCACATGGCAATGGCCATTCTTTTTCCAATAATCATATAACTCTTGATAATTTCTTTCCCACATGGTCGATCGTTGTTCCCAATCGAATCCCAACTCCTGTAATTGCTGTAACCGCTTCTCCGAAAGAAAGTGACGCCGGCCTACCATACTTGCGGGGGTGGTTGTATTCGAGAGTTGATGACCATAGTTCGATATTACATTCTGCGTCCATCGATACAAATTCCTATCATGATAGTTCTTTGGTACTCGAGTGTGACCATACTCCGCAACAAACGACTCCAGTCGAATGATCATATCCTCCCATCTCAAGTAGTCTTGCCTCTCTTGTGGTTCCCAATCAAATCCAATATCATTCAGAGCCTTCATTTTTCGCGGAGTCAGTCTGGGGCGTCTGCGACTGGAGACAGACGTATCTGTGTCAAGCATAGTTCGATTTAGGGTTTGGTGTCGATAGTTGTTGCGAATACTTCTCGTCCATTCGTAGAGGTCACGATCGACGGAAGGATTGACATGGGTTGTCCCATATTGTCGTTTGTAGTTTGTCAAATCATCCAACATTGTGGGCCAACGCTTCCAGTCGCGTTTCGTATCCCAGCTAAAATCCAACTCCCTCAGCCGTTGCAGCTTGTTCTCAGAAAGTCGTTTGCGTTTCCCCGTTGGATCAGGCCAATTACGAATTTGCCAAAGGTAATTATATCGTAAATTTCTCATCCACAAATAAAGATCTCTATCTTGATCTTTTGTAACATGGGTGTGTCCATGATCATCCTTGAATGCCACCAGTTTCGGGTACATCTCACCAAAGCTTTTCCGTCGGATGTGCTTCCTCGAATTATTGGATTGTCGACGAGAGCGAATGATCGTCGCACTATGACTACTTGTTCCATCACAACCATCAGGTTCCGAAAAATATAGACAAGGCATGGACACATATCGATTGGACTGGAGCCATGGTGTAAACGCAACAATTGGAATTACCATAATCATGGTCGTTGCAAGCAATAGTTTCAATCGAAGGTAGCAAGAAAGACCCATCTTTTATTCCATACTGCTTGAGACCTAATGCAACGAACTGTCACGCTATAGTTGCTTTCTTGGTCACAACCAAATCATACTGATAAGGAAAACTTGATCTAGAGGTGACTTGCTAATGATCGATCCAGGTCAAAGAACAGTCTGTCGAAATGATGCGACTGGTAGAGGCTGCTTCGCGAAAGGACGTGGTACGTCGAACCCGTGCGTCAGTCATCCGAGACCCCACCGGTAGGTACTCTAATAACCTGTACCTGGTACCAGGTACCTGGTACCGATAGTATTGACACAACCTTTTTTTAATCCTGCAGTAAATGCATGCATACCTGGTAACTACCGAAACTAACTACCGGTACCGTTACAGGTAGCATGTTAGCGGTACCAACCATAGTACCATTACACATTTTGAGTTAAAATTGACTCTACCACTAGGTTTTTGGAAATGGCTCAACGGTTTCGTTCCCTTCTTTTCACCTCAAAAAGCTTATGAGTCAATTCGACTTGTTCCTCGGGAGAAGCCTCCCTCCAGGGAGACTCTCGATCAGCACGAACAAAAAAGCGACGGCCTTGAATTTCTGATCGAATAGCCTTGTACACATGAGGACCCCAACCCTTGCTGCCGAACTTGTGCAATGATTTGACAACTGCTTCGACCAAGGCGATGGTACCGGGATGACTTGACGACCCGAAACAAATGTCCAAATCTCGAGGATGTCGCATATTGCGTGTTTCGATCGTCCTAATAGAGTTCTTGCGAGTGAACCGACGAAAAATGCCTGGCCCTTTCTCGGATGGGCCTTCCTCCTGGGTATCATTGAGTGCCATTTCACCGTCGGCAGAAAAACCATGATGAAAATTTTCTTCTGCCTCATCACTTCTCAATATTTCTATACTCTTGACTTGTAGCTTGTCGGTCGATTTTCGTTTGCTAACGCCTTTCGTGATTTCCTTCGGTTGGTCTCGTAATGGCTTGTCGTCATCGTATGAACGTAGTCTAGTCTTTTCCTTTTCCAGAGTTTCCTGTGGCGACGCGACATCCAAGCTCTTGTACTTCCCAGCACTTTTGGAGCGTCGCACATGACCACTTCCGTTGCTTATTCCTAGAAATGATCGTCTCGATTGTCTCTCACTCCCGCCTCCACCATCGCTCTCCTTGTTAAGCATCCTTGACTTGGATTTGTCCAAACCAGAGGGTGACCCCGCTGCTTTGCTCCTTTGATAGCGCCCAGGGCTCCTGGAATGACGAGAATCTCCACTTTCATCATAGGAGGACAACAAAGATCTTCTCAACAAACGTTCGCTACCTTCTTTAGAGGTGCTTTCATTCTTCGAGGATCCTTTTCCTGCCTTCCCATCGATAATTGCGCGGGATGCAGCGACCTCCCCAACGCTTATTCTACTAGTTCGTTTCTTCGGTACACGCGGAGAGACATTCTCAGCAAGCGATTGTCGTAATGAACTTGACCGTGTCAGTCGATCACTTTCGTTCACTTCTGGCACCGAAATACGCCGGTGGCCAGATTTGTCTGGGTCACGGTCACGAACATGATTTGATCCTCCTTTGTTCGATGCAATTCGATCTCCGGCCTTTTTCCCCGACTCTTCCATACTTTCACTTCGTCGACGCGAAGATACACCTTTCTTCCCTGGCGATACGTCTCGACCATTGGAATGCCGACTCTTTTCCATGGTGGCAGCCATTTGATCTTTTTCCAACTGAAAATACTTCTCGACTTTTTCGCGGCGTTCTACTTGAGTCGCTTCACACCACGCACCCTCTCCAACCGAGACGAAAAAGCGTCGTCCCGTCAAGGATTTCTTTATAGCTCGGTACACGGGTGGCGACCATGCGACTTCTGGGTCCTTTTTGATAATCTGCCTGATGGTTCTTACCAAAACCGCATTTCCAGGGTGAGCTGCCTTGAAAAAACAAATATCGGTCTTTGAAGGACCTCCATCTTCCTGACTGTTAGGATCCACGCCATTGTCGATCGCTGACGCATATGTATGTACTGTGAGCGCTATTTCCCACTCAGAATGAGTCTTCTCAAGCGCCTCTCTCCAATTCGGCGTACCAGCTCTCGGATTCAGCCCGTATCCTTCGTCACTTGGATGACTACCCGTCTTATCCAGGTCTTCATAGATTTTTTCAGCCTTGAATCGGTCAAAGATATTCCCAACATGCTCAATCAACTCCAATTTCGTAGCCTCCCGCAAGTAGGTAGGGTTTTCCCTAGATGGGGCAATCAAGAAGCGCTGATCGTTGGAAAATGGCTGCTTAATGAGCCTGAACGCGGGCGGACAAAACTCTGGGAACTCTCCTTCGTCGACAACCGCCTTGATTGCTGAAATGAGTTTGAATGTCTGCGGATGGTCAGCTACTCCAAGCAATACGTCTAAGCGTCGAGGAGATATGCCCACCGGAACTTTGTTTGTTGTTCGTAAATCATTATTGCTGCTTGAAGGTATCCCCTCCACTTCAGACTGTCGCAGTGCAGTTTCAAGTGTCATATCTGACGGTGGTTTCTCCATGTATTCGTCTATATCTCCGCTGCCCACGAGAATATCAGTCGGGACAGTCATCTCAGCCGGAACCTCATCCACTGTGCGACGACGTGACGATGCGGACATTTCTCGTTGAAAGTCATCCTCTTCGGGTACATCGTCTTCGTTCAGCGCATGCAGTGCCACGATAATCTGTTCGAAGTCGCTCAGCTGCTCACGTATTAGGTGGTTGTTCACAGGCAGATCAGAACAAAAAGGTAGAAGTCCTTCGACAACGTTGGACCGAAACACCGGTGCCACATTCCGAATAGCCGCGGCGCAATGGGCACACGTAAAGTCACCGCCATAATTCTGTGCAAGAAGGATTGCTACACGGGGCTGTGCGAATTCCGACCCGACCAAAGCAATAATGCTGCCAAACTCTTCAGCCGTCAACGATGCAAAGAATATTGCCCAGTCTAAGTCTTTCATCTTTTCCGACATGAAATCGAAGTCGTCGATAGTCGCCGCCAGCTCCTCGCGGAGAACAGTCATCGAAGGTTTGGCATTGTCAGGGACTGGTATTGGGACACTAAAGCTCTCATCATTGTCCAAGATGCCAGCGTTTCGTCCAAGAACAATTGCATCAGGTTGCGCCTTCGCTAACGGAAACTTGATACGTGCACTTTCGGACACATGGTCAATGCCGAAATTGACGTTTTCTTTGGTCCCTGGATTCTCGCTTCCGATGCGGATAGGGATCCTAATTGATGGATACATTTCTTCTTCTGTCTTTGCCATAACGAAGAATCTCAAGTAATGCGAAACTTGAACAATTATACCCGAATAGCTTTCTTTTGACGACTCTGGAATCGTCAAAGATATAATGTTCCCTTTTGACTTCAAGTCCTTGAACATTCTGCGTGCGATCGTTTCTTCGTCGATAGGTTTTGTGTCCAAGTCAGATGCATGTAGCCCAACAACTCGTATACCTGGAAGTCGTTTGATATCATCTCTCTCAAAAATTTTGGAAGTACCATGCCCCCCAAAGGATTTCGTCGTATAATAATATTCCTCTTCTAATGCGACAACCGCACGGTCGATTTTCAAAGTGGACTCATTCCGACAAGCCAAAGAAAATTGTAAATCTCGACCCCGTAAAACATTCGTATCCTTCACGTGAGCCCCTAAGAATATTTTCCCCTTTCCTTCTATTCCAAGCGCTTGTGGACTTGTTGGTTTCGGTTGTAGCAAGCACGGGACAGACTCACCAACTCTCAACGACGAAACAACCTCGAATGATCTCTTATTAGGGAACTTGCCTCGCGCCTGCGTCTTCAACTTTAAATTGTATTCAATGCGAAACGAACCCTGCGAATCTTCATAATTTCGGGAAGCTGGGAGCGACTTTGGCAACGGAATGCTGAAGGGGAATACATACGTGTTTGCTTGAATCGGTTTGTCGGCATTGAATAATTGAACGTCTGCCCTGAAGAAACAGTGCTTATCTTGACTGTAGCAGTAGGAAAAAGTAAAATTTAGATTATCAAAGCCTCTGTCCTAATGGACCATGTAAACTGTTACCCGCACTTACATTATCTTCCCGTCCTGCGACGCAGTAGTCTTCTCCTTACCATTCACCTCAATCGTGAGGTCACACGGCTTCAACGTCTCTTGCACCTGAATTATAACCTTCCCAAGAAGATTTCGGCCCGCCTCAATTGCTGGAGTAATAAAAGTGAGCGAGATGACAAATTATTTGATGGTCACTTCATCCTACAAATCGTGCGATACTGACCATCTTGTTGGTGGTACAATTCATGATCCAAATTAACATTTGCGGTGATAGCATTCCCCATTCTCCAAGGATAGAACACACTATTTCCGAGTGGACATCTGCTATACACTTCTGGCGTCTACAAAAATGGAAATATTGTTAGGTACTTCGTCCCAGCTATGGCTTCCATACACCGCCGGAGATTTGTTGGTTTCACTCAAATGGGTTTGCTGCCGGACTGATACAAGTGCTGTGGCAGCTCAAAAAGAGACAAGTTGAGAAGAAGGCCTACGCACGGTGGCGTTGGGCCAGTCATCGCTGCGATTCCAACCTGTTTAAGCCCGTTTGCATATGGAAGCCAGAAATATTGGCAATGGCCAAACCAAACTTTACGATCGCTGGAGCAATAGGAATGTTGATGTCACAATTCGTCTTCGGGCACTATTAGACGATAGTGTGAATTCTGAAACCCAGGCTATGTGGTCGCTCCATGACTTGAACTGCTTTGTCGACGTTTCTGACTTTATTTAAACTCATGGGTGGCATGGACAATTTCGATAAGACAAGATTATTGTTCAACTGCTTTATATGCGTTCGAACCACCACCATGGTGTGCTATACGTCATGGAGAACTTTCTCTCCCAACGCACTGTTAAGTACGGGTGTCATATCCGAGGCATGTCTCAGTCGACAGACTCGACTCGACAAATTCTCCCGGTATTTTTCCACACTTGGACGTGACTCTAGTTGCAGACCTGGACGTGCCATTCACATCAACATATTTATTACATGCTTCGGTATTCCTCAATCATGTCGGAGTGGGATGAATCAAGACCACGATCGGAAAAGATTCTGTCTATCCTACAGACTACGTATTGATCTCACTTCAAGTACTCATTTCAGGCAGCGCACCTTCTTTCTTCTTTCAAACCTGGGCCGAAAGACATCTATTCTTAGATCTAACTTATAGTCACGTTCCTACATCTATCCTACGTATAAATACCTTTGTTGTTGCTACCTTATTCCAGTCGCAAGACACTCCCTAGTGAGGTCGCGTCAGCAAGTACCGGTAACTCCAGAAAACTTCCCAGAAAGTGGTGTGCTCCCACTGTACCAGGTACCGTATATAACTAGTATGTTACCATGGAATCGACTCCTACGATTACACTTTTTAACAATAGGACACAAAGAATGACGACGAAACTTCGGGTTCGTGACAAGACCATCTGACTGATTTCATTGTGCAAGTGAAGTCTCAACGGAACAACAGCCACGAGCATAGGGACGATGATGATGATGACGACGGCAGTAGTAACAGAATCAACAACAACGACCACATCTGCTAGTGCTACAACGACACTTCGTCGGTTTGAAGTTCTCGTCCAGCTGATCGAAACGGGCATGGTCCGTTCGCGGCAGGCCTTGGATACAAAACAGTTGGTGGAAGCCTCCTATGGTGACGACGCTGATCTGTTTGGTGGAACCGAAATGCTCGCAGGGACTATGGACGACATGCTTGACAAGGTACAGGATCAAGTGTTGCAACAGGACTTGCCAACTTACCTACAGAATACCAACATTGAAGAGTTGTTGAATCGTGTGGAAGACATGATAGAGGCTCTGGACCGTGCTGAAGCTACCAGTGCACAGGCAGAACGGGACGACCAAGAGTCTGCTCTGCGTGCTCTAGATACCACCTTGCTACCTGCTGGAATCACGTTGGAGAATTTGGTGGACTTTCACAAGTATCGAATGGCATTGTTCCAAAAGGAGCGACTCACTAAAGGATTAGAGGAACTACAGAAGGAGATTGAAATTCTAGAGAATGAGCAGGTGGAACGAACAAGCCGAGTGGAATCGCAACAACAGACGCTAGTGCAGGCGGCCACCGAATTCAACCGTTCCGCAGATATTTGTTCCATGGCGGCCTCTTGAACACATTTTTTAACAGTCGAACTACTATAAGTTTGTAACAGTAAATCAGCACTCTGCTACTCTGCTTATTTCTCATCATGTGAAACAACATACAACCTCCTTTTGAAATCTACAAGTTCACTTGTATGTTCATACAAGCTGAATGTGCCGGTGATTCATTGTTGCAGTGAGTTGCGCGCCAAACTGCCTCGGACCGCACATGCATCGTATCGAAGCGCTACATAAAATTGTACCAGGTACTAGAGCAAGTAGGACTTTCAACCGGACGTGGTGCCTGGTACATGAACGCCGTAGATTTTAGGACGTCGGAGGGAAGAACGAGCTGGCGATGGCAGCGTAGAATACTTGTACTTTCACACTACAAGTATCATCTTTCGAACAACCAAGTAATATTCGACCATGCCTCGACCCAAAAGCCAGAACAGCAATGTGACGGGGAGCAATAACTCTTCTATCGTTGCTAAATTAAGCATGTTGCGGAGTTTTGTTGCCAATGATGCCTTTAGCGAAACCGACTTGTCAACTTGTCTCCGTGAGGCAAATTACAACGTCGAGTTGGCAGCGGAGAGACTCATGACGGGGCAATATCAACCAACCAAGCGGCAAAAGGTTGGATCACAGGCCATTGCTTTTCATACTCTCCAACCTACAACTCCACAAGCGCCTTCTACCAAGATCCTTTCCGCGAGTACAAGTGCCACCAAAATGCGTAAACCAACTCCAGTGACACCCCGAACATCGTCGCCTACTGTGCCACTCACAACCCCCAAATCCAGCATCGCGCGTGGATCCTCGACATGCAATACACAACAAAAACTGGAGGCCCCTACTGTGTCCACCCAAGATTCTTGGTTGTTATGTCACCGATGGATCAGTGATGGAGTTTGTATCCAGCGCAATGGATGCGTCAACTATCAGGAACCACTTCATGTAGAGTATGGTTTGTCTTCCCAATCCCCAAAGAATAAAAATACCATGATAAGATTCCGAGGTCAACGAATCTTGGGTCAATTCCCCAAACATCTTAGCCAAATGTTAGGACCCCTCCTTCAAGAAAACTTGATCCAAGTCGAGACACAAGCACTAATGGAGGAACGCTTCTTGCCAATAGGTGCCGATGTTGCCTTTGCTATTTCGTAAGTCGCATATATCGAGACGTTGCGTAGGAGTGTATTTCAAGCCTTGTATCTCACCGAGTGTGATTTTTTATTGTTCCACCTTATCCCCTACCCATAGAATCTACCTGCCAAACCCGCCCACCTTTTTGGCATTACTCGATCCCTCTAGCGACGATTCTCACTCTACCGATTTGTCTACCCAGCTCTTGTTGGGAAGATCAGTTTCCGCCAAACTCCAAACGGGTACTGGTACTCAAAACTCATTGTCTCAAGCGGCATTTGGACTCTTGCAATGGGCCCAGCATGGCGAAACCTTTGACTTTGAAATTCCCAAGAGTGATCGACCATCTGACACAAACAATAATGAGAATGACGAGGGAGACCAAGGAGATGAATTACTGGAAGACAATGAAGATTACAATCCAGCAGAGGAGGAAGGTAGACAAATATCCCCCAACTTGTCTAATCCAGAAACTACTATCGATTTGAACGAAATGCCAGGCCCAACTGATTTCAAAGTCCAATTGCGACCCTATCAGCGACAAGCCCTTTGGTGGATGACACAGCGAGAAGCGCAAAACCAGCTGGAAGAGTCCAGTCGACAACAATTGGAGTTGTTGGAAGAACTTGTTCAGACGTCCCGATCACAACACACTATATCTCCAACAATGTCATCCTCGTCCACTGCATCCCCAATTCAATGCGAATGTGGTCCTGTAATGGTTGATATCAGTGGCACATCAGCTCCTGCTGTCGTGGATAACGGAAGCAACCCAGATTTGATCCATCCTCTGTGGGAGCGACGCTTCCTTGCCAATTTCACCAAAACGAAGGCCATGAGCTTTTACGTACAGCCAATTTTTGGTGCTGCCATGGCTAGTCCCCCACCGCCTCCCAAACCCTGCCGAGGTGGAATTTTGGCAGATTCTATGGGTCTAGGTAAAACAGTCATGCTATTGGCCTTGATTCAGGCCTCCTTGGATTCGAAGACCCGAACGGAACCCAACACTACGACGTTAATCGTGACGCCGCTTTCCCTACTGGCACAATGGCAAGAAGAAATCGAATCCAAGACATCGTTAACATATCGTGTCTATTATGGAGATAAAAAAGAAACGGAAAATTTTGATTCCGTGGATGTGGTTTTGACAACCTATGGCAGTCTGCAAGGTGAATGGATAGCCCATACCAAGGCTACGGAAGGAAACAGCCATCGTTGGGGTATCGTGGGGCATACTTGGAAACGAGTTATTTTGGATGAAGCACATTGTATCAAAAATACAGCGACAGTAGCTTCTCGTGCCTGTTGTCACTTGACAGCGGAACGTCGATGGTGTGTCTCTGGAACTATAATACAAAATTCACTCGATGATGTATATGCCTTGCTCAAATTCTTGCGACATGAACCATGGTGCCAACCATCGTTTTGGAAATCTGCAATTTCGTCCAAGCTTCGAAACACGGACAACGCGGAACAGAAACTGGAAGCCTTGGATCGAGTACGACGGCTCTTGGCACCAATTATGCTTCGGCGTACCAAACAATCTGTGGACAAGGCCGGGTAAGTAATTTCATTTGTATGGCTAGGGATACGTGCCAAATTTGTTGTGGATGTGCTCATTTTCTCTTGACTCTCATCGCCCAGAAATCCTATTTTGACATTACCACCGATAGAAATGAAAATCATCTCGGTCGAATTTACGCCCGCCGAACAACAATTCTACGATGCACTCCATCGAAAATCGTTGTCAGTTTTCGAAGGGTTTATCAAGGCAGGGACAGCCTCCAAGTCCTGGTTGGCCATATTCTCGCTGCTTCATAGATTGCGGCAAACGTGTGATCACGTGGCTTTGACCGTCAAGAGCCACATTGCGGATGACGAATGGGCAACCAACATTTCTCAAGGTCAACAAGATCGAGAAATAACACCAACCGGCTCAGCTGAAGTGGCTATTGACAAGAAATTTCTTGATGATTTGATGGGGAAATTTCGGGCGATGCAATCGAGGAGTAACAAACAAAAAAGATCGATGAACCAGTCGCAAGGTGTTGATGACGATCCGTATGCGGCAAAGATTGCCAAGATGTTGAATGAGGCAGTTCAAAACAAATCCACAATGTTGAACGATGAATGTTCAGTATGTTTGGATCCCATCTCGATTCATGATTCGGTCGTGACCCCTTGCTTTCACATTTTCTGCAAAGACTGTTTGATTGGGGTTCTGAGAAAGCAACGACTACCCGGGCAACAGACCGAAGCAGCCAATGCCTCAATCATACGCCGCCTTCCTAATGGACCATGTCCTGTGTGCAATGTTTCCATCAATTCTTCCAGAATTCTTTGTTTGACAGAATCAGACGGGCACATTGAAACAAACTATTTGAAAAGCAGCATGACGATGAAATCAACGGAAATAGCAACGTCCAAGGACGAAGAGGATGGTGTCGCCCGGCAGACACTGGAGACCGCGGTCCGAGGTTCTAACAGTTCAAAACTAACAGCTATTCTTGATGAACTCGACAGAGTCTGGCTAGAGGATCCCGGTTCCAAAGTGTTGATTTTCTCTCAGTTTCTAGGTTTTTTGGACTTGATGGAAGAGGCATTCAAGAAAAATCGTATTCCCTTTGCTCGATTGGATGGTAGACTCAGTCTGCGCGATCGTATGGCTGTCCTCCAAGAGTTTGGAAGTGATCACGGTGAAGGTCATCGGCTTTCAACGTCGGGAACCAAACCAAATGCTGGTTCGGTACTTTTGATTAGTATGAAGGCTGGTGGAGTTGGATTGAATCTCGTGGCAGCTCGAACGGTGTTTATTGCGGATCCGTGGTGGAATGCCGCCGTAGAAGATCAGTGCGTCGATCGCATCCACCGCATCGGGCAGACAGCGGAAAAGGTTCGAGTTCGCAAGTTCTATGTTCGAAATAGTGTGGAAGAACAGATAGTACAGCTCCAAAGTAGGAAAAAGAGCATTGCCAGTCAAGTTCTTTGTGACAAGGGGGAGGCTGAGACTGATGGCGAAGACGGGTCTCGGCCATCATTGGAGGACTTCAAGATTCTTTTCCGAAATGATGCAAGACTTTAGAGTTAATGAAGTCGCTTGAGTAGTTTAGGTTAAAGAGATGCAAGATTTCGTATCGCCGCTTTTATCGTCTACGTCTGATGATTGCCCTGGCTAGCCACTAGAGTAACATGTCACGCATGAACATTTAGAAAGGTAATTGTATTGAAGGAAGCGTCGGAAGCGGAATTGACGGCAATGTGACGAATCCATCCACTACCAAGTTCTGACTAAAGCTGAAAAAACCAGCCAATGCCACTAGTACCCCAAGGGCTGGAATCTCTTTGGGGGAGGGAGAATATTGCGCCAAACACCGAGCCAAGTACGCCCCACCCATCGCGATGCTGACAAATGTGGCAATCCACAAGCCTGTCGCCACGCTGCCAACATCACCACTTGTAATCATTGGACCCGAACCGACGACCAACACAAGTGCAGCAACGAAAGCTGGGACCAATGTCTTGATCCCATGATCAACACTAGGAGCTTTTCCAAAGGACCAAAATGCTTCCCCTAGCAAGACAACAGCCAATCCATAGTTCTCTTGCCCCGCGACGAGTGCAACTGTCTCCAGATCAGGGACAGCGGCTGGTAATCTAGCGGTGGTCGAGAACGTGCGAGGGTTTGGTGACAAGTGAGAAACCGCCCTTGTCTGCGGAACTGGACAAAATGCTGATGTCGCCGACAACAACACTGTGAATACCAAAAGGATGGTTATGTGAATGTGAGTAGTTTTCATTCTATCTGTTGATGTTTAACCCACAGGATATTAACCCTTGAAGTACTCAAATGGATGCCAAATGCATGCTTGTCATTTGGTGTTGACTTGCGATAGTTCCACGCGTCTGCCGGCGTCATGCTTGTTGGCGACATGGTGACGTAGGATTCAAATTGTTTGATTCAACCGACCACAGGTGGTATCGTGCCTACCGGTAGTTGCGAGATCTATAAATTTCCTTTCCCTGTACTTGGGGGTTACTATTATATGGAACCTAGAAAACGTTGCCATGCTTACTGGTCTTGACATCAATCCATCATCATTCATCATCGATCACAATGGCTTCCAACAACGCACTACTACTCACTACTTGCCTGCCTACTTGCCCTGTTGATCTATGTTGCATGGTTGGTTGTGCTCATCCGGCAAAGGATCTTTTGCATCAATGCTCCAAGCGTCAAAACTATAGACTACATTAATAATTCTCATTCTCTGTGCTGAGTGCTGAGCACTTCAAGGAGGTTTCACGAACCTGACTCGTTTGATTAAAACTTCATATTTCTCGCAAGATGCTCTCATCTGTCTGATCCAGGATCCTGGTTCTTTTCTACCGTTAGTACATTTTTGTGACATAAAAAATAAGATACGGATGCAACACTCGATCATGTGGACTCTCCATCTTTCACGTTTTCTCAGTGGGGACCCTCCGGCTCGGCCTCTACAACAACTCAATGCCTGGGCTCATCAAGAGCCGTTCGACAGAATCATCTTTACGTTGTACTGGTTCTTTACACTGGGTTTCTTTGCACCAATGGTGGCCATGGCCTTACCTTGGCTTTTCCTCTTTGAAACGGTGCGACAAAAGATCAACAAGGATGGAACTATTCAACCAAAAGAAGCACTTCAAGGTGTTGGGCGGAAAAAACAACTTGCTGTGGTAATCTCGGGCTGTGATTCTGGGATTGGAAAGGAATTGGCCATGTGCTTGGCCGTGGAAGGATTTGTCGTATTTGCGGGATGCTTGAAATCAGATTCATTGGGCCACTTCAAGACGATGGGTTCCTCTGTACATCCGATCTTATTAGATGTCACTAATGATGCACAAGTGAAGGAATTTCATGAAGCAGTACAAAAATGGTTATCCGAAGGCACGGAACGAGAAGGACGACAGTTGCATTCCTTGATAAACAACGCAGGAGTTGGAATTGCAGGATATTTCGACTGGCTAACACTCTCTGCTTATGAAGATTGTATGAATGGTGAGTGGGGAGAAGTTTGCACCAAGAGCGCTATCTGTGAATGTCTCGCCAATATCTTTCTCATGGGCAACGGCGTTTTGTCTTTCAAAAGTCAATTTTTTCGGAATGATTCGAATGACCAAGGCCTTCCTTCCTATACTGAAGGAACAATCCATTTCGGGCAGCCACCAGTACTGCCAAATCGTCAACATCATTTCACTTGCTGGTGTAACGTCTGGCACCGGCTTGGGGGCATCGACTTACGAAGCAAGTAAACATGCAGCGGAAGCGTTCACCAATACACTTCGCATGGAACTTAAAATGTTTGGAATCCGTGTGGTTGCATTGAATCCGAGCTTTTTTGAAACTCCATTAACAAATAATATGGAACAGCGTTTCCGGAATGATGTAATGAAACGAATGAACCCGTCGTGCAAGGATGAATATGGAGAAGGTACGATATCGCTGGAAGGGCTGTGTATTGTTTTATGCCTCTCTCACTACAACAACTATACTCATTGACTGCATTCATTTTTATGCAAACTTTCTTTCAGAGTTTATCGAGGATTTCATTCGACATGTTGATACCATCGTCAGATCTGGACGGTGGAATCTCAATGTTCTCATCGATACAATTGTAAAAGTTGTGAAGTCCAAAGATCCCCCAGCGCAACTGATGATTGGAATCGACAAGTTTGCTAATGCCACGTTCAATATGTTTCCTCAATGGGTACGGAATGCAGTGATCCAACTTGCGCTGCCTCCTCAAACCCCCAAGATCTTGAAGCAGAAATCCTGATGAAATTGTCGTCGTTTTGCGTGGCCACGTATTCGGGATTATGACTACAAAATATAGGAAAAGGTGATGTAGGTGAAGGAACAGAGAAATCAATTAATTTTAATTTGTCTTAGATTTCGAAGCTATGTTGATCATCGTAAACCGACGGGTGGCGACCATGTCACCGGAGTCGTCTCCAAGAATCTTTCGTGATGTTCCAAGAATTGATTCTCGTTCGTCATCGTCCATGGAGATAAAGTTACTCATAGTTTGAAGAAAGTTGATATAACTCTCCATCGGAACCTTCTCATCGATCGTGTGTATGATGGTCTCAAATGGGGAAAAATAAATCGAGGTTTCTAATGGTTCCAGAGTACATTCCTTCATGCGTTCGCAGTGTGCAGCAAAGCTTCCATTGCTGAAATGATAAGGTTTCGGCTGATTTATCGCATCCGCTACTTTGTCCATCAATTCTTCACTTGGTTCGGGTGGAAAGTTCCAAAACAAAATCAAGGATCCATCCTCCTTGAGATGATCGGACAACTTTTCAATGAGTTTTTCCTTGTCACTTTCTGCCAGCACCCAATGCATGGAAGTTGCCGCAATGATTGCGTCGAATTTATCATGGGATGTATACTCCTTAAAGGTTGTTTGCAAAAGTTGAACATTGGGATAATCCTTGCAAACTTGGCGGGCTTTCTCAATCATGCCGACTCCAGGGTCCAAAGCTACAATATCCAAACCTCGTTGGGCCAAAGTCAGTGTCAAGGTCCCTGGACCACAACCAAGCTCCAAAATTTTTGCTTTTGCCTTGTTCTTCAACAACTTGCACTTTTCAAACGCCTCCTCTACGAGGTCGTCCGAGTACCCTGGTCGATAGTTGTGGTACATCTCTGCGACATCACTGTAAATTTGTTGCAATTGCTCCTTGCTTTCGGGATCCCTGTCTAGCGACCCTTGCTTCACCATGTCCCAAACCTTGGGAAGATTTTTCACGGTGTCGTCCGTCATCGTAATCACAGTTGTCTTCTCGTCGTTCTTTACAATGACAATGAGAAACAGTGAGTGAAAAGTCCACCGACAAAAAATGTGAGCTACTTGCGTGGGAGGTTCTGGCTCGTCAACACGGCGAAGATTTCCGTGTTTCGATTTGGTGTGACTCAATGATCTAGCGAATTCCAAGATCTCACCTTCACTTGTGGTACTAGATATCATAGAATAGTACCTAGTACCCGGTACAAGTTTCTTGTTACCTACCGGTAGCGAAACCTACTAACTGTAAAATAATATTCGCACTAACAAAGCAGTCCATTATGGCACAAAATGTAGAAGGAGCAATCAATTGGCTTGTATGTTGACATGCAGTTTGTTTTGCACAGCACACTACTCTTCATTTCATGCGCATCAACTTACTAAACCTTGCGAGTAGGACTCAAACCAATTTATCTATGACTCCTTAACTCTTGGCATATTGTTTTTATCATGAAAATGCATTAAGCGGACCTTATATCGACAAAAATGTGGGTTTCGTTGCCACCATATCCAATCCCTGTCCCCAATAATATAATAATATAATGTCGACACACCCCAGTGAAAATGTTTCGTTCACAACGATTGTATTTTGGTCATTCGGGTCGGAAGATTGGGCTGTGACGTTGTCGCACTTTATTTAGAGCGTCGCAAGATGTCACGTCAAATGTGGATGACGCTTTTGTCATAATTTGGATGC